>JAODJU010012488.1:0-21947 GCA_026776725.1 Gnathonemus echidnorhynchus
GGGATCCCAACAGGCCACAGGATGGGCTAACCTGTCACTGCACTGGGGCACTGGGATCCCAACAGGCCACAGGATGGACTAACCTGTTGGCCACACCAACACCTCTCCCAGCAGCAACCCATTTTCTTAGTTGGTCTCCCAGCCAAGTACTGGCCAGGCCCAAACCTGCTTAGCTTCAGATGTATTATCTACTCTGAACTGCAGGTGGTACGGCGGCTGACATGCTTGGTTCACTTCAGCTGAAACATTAAAAATATCACAGTCATTTTTTTAAGGGCTAATGCCTTAAAATGAAGGCCTTTTCAGTTAAGCACATGTTTAACGTTTGTCAGGTTTCTGATTTTACAGCCATTTGCCAAATAGGTTATAAATGTAGTTTTTTTTGTCCACAAACATTCACCCTCTTCTGAGAACAACATCACAAACCCTAGGGAAAAACAGTGTTGGAATGGTGGACGTGTGCAATCGAAATTACATTGTTTGGCAGTGTAACCAAATTAAATTGTATTAATAAACAATGGCAATTATCGTCATCATTGCAGAACAAATACACGAGAAACAACATGGGAACCTGTCTAACGGGGCCCAAACGTGTCTTCCTGGACACAGGGGATCTTTGGATTAAAAGAGGTTGAGAATCGCTGTCTTAGGTAACTGTCTAATGTTCATTATGGACAATTCAGGCCCAGTGATTGCTTTGTTCCTTGAGTCTGCGGCGCCTTTGTTCTGAGCCACACACCTCTGTAGGAAGGTAGGAGAGGAACGGGATGTCCATCTTCTCGCACTGTACCGTGAAGTCTTGATGCAGACTTTGAGGGGAGCGCTTGGGGTAGAAGATGGTGGGCTCGTATTCCTGCCAAGGGGACGGGGACAGGAGGGGACGTCAATACCCTTCTGCCAGGTCCTAAGCTGTGATATCAACAGACGCTTTTATCCAAAGTGCCGTACATGTGAGGGAAGTTTGGGGTTCACTGCTGCCCCTGGGCCAGTCAAGGGCCTTTTTCAACTCACGACCTTCTGGATACAGGGTATGATCCCATACCCACTGAGCCACACAGCTCCCCCTGGTGGAAAGGACTCGTGAAGTGACTTCGCAAAGCCACTCACCTGTGATCCAAACCACTAACAATCTGTATGACAGCTACCCTCTAACTGTATTCCTAGACTCGTGTGTTTTTGTTTTCATCTTTTGCTAAGCAACACTGTCGGGGGGAGCCATGTTTCTGTCTGTCTGAGTCCGCAAACATCCAAATGCCTGCCTCTGAACGGGAGTGACTCTCCCCACATTACCCACGCAGGCCCCTGGAACACAGTCCGAGCTTAACCGCGTCCAACTGTCGACAGGCATCTTATCTCTGACTGGGAGACATGCCGGTGCTTTGACTGGGATCTGTGGTTTAGCCCCAACCTGAAATAGAACAGCTTTGGCCACATCATCACGGGCATTGTGGGTAATCGGGCGTCGTAAGAGCCAGTCCCCGCCAGCCCATAAACAAGAGAACAGAATATATATGGCCACAAAATAATTAGTTTGAAATATCAGGCTGACAAATAGGACAAATTAATATCCATTTAAACACCGCCGGTAATGTTGAAATATTCAGCGCTGGTGTTCCAGTGAACCAGTTCCAGTGTTCCAGTGATTGTTATTTATTTTGAGAATAAATCCCCGGTGTTACTTATAAAGTTCCGTGTGAGCTCACAGTGAAAGGGAGGACAGATTAGTGTCCTGGGCATCAGCAGAGGTGCCAGGGCTGTAACGACAAACCGAAATGAGCGCTGGATTCACTCTTGGCTCACCGCTGAAGGCCGTTTCTAAAACTTTTTTATTCCGTGTTTTTTCTTGGGCGCTCTGTGTCCCCCAACGCCAGGCGGCTCCTATAAGGTGTGGGGGGGGGGGGTATTTCGGGGACAGATCGCAGGCGGCTGAGTATTTGACATCATCCTCCAGCTGGTCATCTCGCCGACAACGCCCCCTCTCTGGGACCCCCGGACGGCGTCAGGCACACAGTGGCAAGGTACAGATATTCCTCACAAACTCAATGGCTGCCTTACTAATTTGTGTACAAATATGTGCTAATTAGAATATTTGTTATTTTTTTATAGTACGGCATTTGGCCCTGTTAGGAATCCTGGCACAGTAAAAATACGAGATGATCACGGTGGGGGGGGGGGTGAGCATTCAGACATGTTCCCCCCCACCTCCTCACCACGGTGCAGTCTATAAAACATGACCAAAAACACTTTAATTTAATTTAATTTAAGTTGTCTGGCTTCATTGTGAGAGAGTCTGTATGACAGGACTGAGCAGCTCGGGCTGTGTATTAGACAATGCTGAAAGGGTCTAGTTCTTAGATTAATTGCAGATGGAGGTTCCAGGTCTACCTAGACATGGTTTACGGTGTGTCGAACTTTCCTCGTATGAAGAACTGCTCTTTTTTCCGGCCCTGTTCTGCTGAGCTTGCAGGAGTGACATCACCACCGTCACTCTTCTTGCCTAATCAGCTGAATCCCCGGAGCTGCCGTCCCCTCACACCCCGACCCGGCCCACGTGCCCACATGGTGCTCTACTCACAAATATGCGAAGGTGGCGGGCACACACCAGCCCCACGGAACCGTTCTGGTCGGGGCCGCAGACCACGAGGACCGTGGGCTGCTTCTTAGCCAGGGTGCCCAGCGGGAAGGCCTGCAGAGGGGGGGGGAGGAAGCGGAGATACGGGGAGACTCAGAAAAGGTGAGCAGAAGTAAAGATCACCTGCTGACCTGGCAGTTCCTCTCTCTACCTGCAGGGGTCCTCGGTCTGTCGCCAAGCAACCAGCATCCACCTTTGTTGACTGACCTATCCATAGCAGGGACGGGGGGGGGGGGTAAAGGGCAGGGGGAAATGACACCCTTTGTTTATTTACTTTTTTTAGAGCCCAAACTCTTTAAAATAACCCTGACAGCGTCGGAAAAAATACCGACAGGCACGTCAGAGGATGCGAACTTTAAATAACACACTTTCCATCGCTCTTCTGAACCCGAGCTGCCTGGCCCACATTGTTCCCATTTTCCCGGCCAAGTCTGGAATCTCAGTTTTTCTGCTTCGGGGGCCTTTGGGCGGCCCGCCAACTGCCTGCGTAAAAATGCTTCCGTTACCAAGCAGTGCCGCATGAGGGATACGTGTTGAGCAGGCGATGCCCGTGGGGATTTAGGTCTTAAATCGGAGGAGCGAGCAGAAGTAAACTCGTAAGTAAAAAGCTCGTTAACAGGTAGCGGTCAGTTTGGATAATGAGCACATACGCATTCTGCTCAGAAGCGCTCAGAGTGGCCCGTCTGGAGACGGCTCACCTGCGTGAACGAGACCTCATTAAGGTGCCGTTTACATTTCACACCTCGTAACACCAGGCCGCTCGGAGGCACCCAGAGGGCCCAGTTTGGCAGACTTTCCCAGAGCAAAGCACTGATGCTAATTGAAACTAATTTTCCTTAATTAAAGTCAAGGTGAGACGTGCCCAAGGAAGCAGACATAGAAAGCGCTGGCAGCCCAGCCCCTCATTACTCTTCCTGCGCTCACGTCAGCCTTGACATTTCTCCACGCGCCGCGGCCACATCCCCTGGGCAGAATGTCCTCCTGGTTCCTGCATCTGCCAGCGTTCTCCGTGTCCTGCTGTGGACCGTCCAAGACCAGGGAGAGAACACCTCTCTTTGCTCAGAGAGAAGCAGAGGAAGAGCTTCTTTCCCCCAGCAATTATTGGGTTTGTCCTTAATGAGGACAGCATTTCGCACCTTCTAAAGAGCTGTCACCAGAGACCCAGGCTACTCCTTACAGTGTACATATGTAAATACTCATTTATTCTTAGACTGGACTACCTGCTATTTTACTGCGCTACAGCTATTGATTATTCTTTTATGTCTTATGTCTTGTTTTTCCATACTTATGTCCGCTTTATACTTATTCCTTATGTCCTTTGTTCACAGTCTGGGGCTAAGCAGTCATGTATTTCGCTGCATGTTATACTGAATATAATTGTATATGTGACAAAAAAAAAAACACTTTGGAGACGCACCTCTGTCATTCGCTAATTAGCAATGCGCCCCCTAATCACGCCGAGCCAGAAGTCCCGCCTCCCACAGTGTTGTCTTAATGAAGATGAAACGAAAAACACCCAGCGGGGAACATGAAAAGTTCTCACTTTCTCAGGAGTCAAAACGAGTCGGCCATTTTGAATTTCAGATCTAGTTAGACTCTAGTCACCAAGCGAGGGCTAATCGTGCAGCCCCGAAGTTAATTGGGGGTTTGGATTTTGGTGGGGAAGTTAATACCACTGTGGTCCATAAGTCCCTGACTTCCAGCTGGTGACCGCAGCTCTCAAATGGAATGATCTCTCTGCCCCTTTGGGTTGGCTTGGGGTAGCAGCGCAGCACAAATAAATTCACAGTTGAAATCAGTAGTTCTAATAATTGAAATAATACATGTCCCTCGGGTAAATGTAGTAGGAAAATATAAGATCTTCTGCCAAAACAAGTCAGGAAACATACATCATTTGTCTAGGAATGTCCACAGCAGAAACACAAAGGTTAAACAAACTTTCAGGTTGGTCATATGAGAGCGTTTGAGACGACTCTCCGACAACGATCTCTGGGCCGACCCATACCAGACAAAACCAGTGACCACATCAGTCTGGCTGGGTCCATTTCAAGCTCCACATGTAGGGCTGATGTAAGGCTTCTCCCTGCCAGACGGAATTCAATCATCTAACCGAGTCGCTCCCCGCTGCTCGCTACCAATGACGCCTCAGGCTCCACGGATCCGCCGAGACGCCAGGTCCTTGGTGAGCTGGCGGAGACGCCACACACCGCGCTCGCTGCCCTTACCCATTTCTGAGCATCTGGACATGTGTCTGGGCACTTCAGAGATTCTGGGTTGGTTGCGGGGGGTTGTGTTCAACAAGGCAGAACAGACCGGCACCGACGGCCCAAGACCGGGGGGGTTGGGGATATGGGGTAGTGGTGAAAGGGCACACGCACCTTGGCGATGGCCACGGCGCAAGCGTGACCCCAGATCTCGATCAGCTGCTGTTGTCCAAACCGATAGTCCGACAGAAGCTCCGTCTCAAGGGCAGCCGCCTCATCCTTACTGCAAAAGAAACAAGTTACGTCTTCAAACATACATATATAGACGGACAAGAGGATATATTTCATGGTTCGGCATATATTACACTTGAGCTTATGGATGCTGGTCAACTCCAGGGCATCCTATAGGCATCATTTACAGTCCATCCCAATGCTGATCCGCAGGAGACACAAGCCGGGGGATCAGTCGTCGGCTGAGGACCGCGTGTATTTCTAGGGCATTGTCCCGGCTGACTCTCATTCTCCGCATGGCAACCTGCTCACTCACTGCTCTTAAAAGAGGAAATGCTGGAATCAGGATGTCACTGATTTGCAGGCTCCTGGAACGCAATGCTATGTGGATATCAGGATGAAACTAGGAGGTATTTCCCAGTAAATACTAGAAGTAACTCGTCTCAGGATAATCTTTGTCCCCCTTGTGAAACCTTATCTGGAGTTACGAGACTGTGTAACTTAGTGAGGGCCAGCTGTCAAAACGCTCTGTAAGGCATTAATCGTGATGCTAGGGACCCCTTGTGGATCATCTAAGCATTACTGCTTCCTTCAACCAGGATTATAACAGGCAATAGGGGCCAGTTTCCCGAACAAGGATTAAGACTAGTCTTGGACTAAATTGCCGTTTCAATGGAGATTCACCATTGTAACTCGAAGCTAGTCTAGGCTTAGGCTTAATCCTTGACTGGGAAACTGGCCATATGTGTTTTAAATAATAATCCGTTGTCAGATTTAATTTGCAGGGTATATTGGGTCACATCACGTATATAAAAATGCTGTTTCATTTCACAGACAGATGAAATGAGGTGCAAGGCATTTCTGTCAGGTAAGTGTGTCAAAAGGTGGAATGACTGAACTTTACTCTAATGAGACTCGTGAAAAGTCACCTGTCCGACGCAACATTCAGCTCTACATAGCTGCTGTTCTCCTCCAGTACACTGGGGGCAGCATCATCATTCCATCAGCTCTGTACTTCATCATGAGCATCCTTATCCATCACTTATCCAGGCCCCAGGCGACGGAGGACACACAACAGGGGTACAACCTGAATAGGGTTCCACTTCGTCAAAGGCCATTTTGCCTAACTGTGTGTCTTTGGACTGTCAGGAAACAAGAGCGCTTGAAGGAAACCTTCACAATTAGGGTGACCTTACGTCTGGGCAGTCTGGTTTTCCAGACCTCTGTCTGGACAGATTTTCATGGGTGCCCTCCAGTGATGCCAGTGGTGAGAGCATGCAAACTCCGTGCACACAGAGCAGTGCAGGAACACCTCCCACTGAGCCCACACTCTGACCTGACATTTTTATCAATATGTGCAACAATGACCCTTGAGGTCTTTAGCCTCCTGTAAACTACCACAGTAAACAGTATCTCAGACTGTCCCTCTATTACACTGCATAAACAAATAGGATAAAGTCCATTTTCTGCTTACTACCTAATGCAGGTGTGGGCAATCTTATCCAGAAAAGCCTGTTGTGTGTGTGGGTTTTTGCTGCAACTCCCTAATTAGATTACTAATTAGAGGACTGACTGGCTGAAGAGTCCTCACACTTAGGTTTGAACAGCTGACCTAAAGGTTATCCCAAAAACCTACAAACACACCGGCCCTTTGCAGATAAGATTGGCCACCCCAACCTAATGCTTCCATATGTAGTAGAAAAACCGCATTGTCATAGTTTCACCACCAGGTGGCAATATTCGGCTTGACAAAAGTAAAGGGTGCGCGATCCCTTTCAGCGGCAAAACCCTACTTAACCATAAGGGCCAGGGGGTCGTGTGGATGAATACCTGCTGAATCGAGCTAAGGTAAGAACCCACTGAGACCTGTTATCCCTCAACTGGAGATCCCATGATTTGCCCACAGGCCACAAATTACCGTCTGACCATAACGAGGACCCCTAATTAGCCTGTTTCCCCTGCCAGATTGACTTGCACATTATACGAGCCTAATTGTGAAAAGTCAATGTTGCATGATATCCAGACACAAATGTCACCATATATAAAGTATCATCCATAATAATTACATTCTAACTATGCATTAGGGCTTATCATCTGAATGTTTGAAGGTTATGTACTGCACTAGGTATTCATTTGGAATGATTACACCTGCAGTATAAAAGAATGAAATTGTTCACTGTTTTCCAAGCTAAATCAAAACGAAAAATTCTTCTACAAGGAAGAAGAGAAAATATGACCTCCTTCCTATTCCTTATTTACAGGCAAGTAAACAGGTTCTAATTACGGCTCACCATGGAAACCGACATCAATTGGCCACTTATTTAATGCATCCTGCACCTGTTATTCTTTTTGCCACTCGTGCGCGTCTGAGGTCAAATCGCTGAACATGTGAAGGATCATTTACACTCTGCTGAAGTCAAGCACCCTCCATGTCACTTATTTCCTGGAAAAAGAAAAAGAAAATCACAAACCTTAGCCGGAAAAGTGGCTTAGAAAATGGAAATCCGTGGATAGAAAATGAGTCACGGATGAGGGGGGATCTTGGTGTGCAAGTAATTCAAAACCTTTGCACACACCATCTTCCCCTTCTCACTCCCTGATGAAGCTCCAGTGAAAATAATCGGATCTATCACACGCTTCAAGAAACCAGAGCGATAACGCGGCTAACCGAGGATGAACACCATAACACGCTACGCTAACAGAGTACAGACAGAACATTTCCCCCTTAGCGAATACACGCCCTCGGAGTGGAATCACATGATTAAAACACAGCAGCGTTATCTTATTACAATAAAGCTTTCATTTACTTAATAAATTCAGATTTTAACAATAAAATTTAGTTTTACAGAAAACCCAAAGACTCCTATAATCCAAGCTAGCAGATATAGGGTTAGTATGTGTATCACCCACATATTGCAGTATTGCAGATTATATGGGTTGATCTTGCCATTGACCATATAAATAACTCAACTAGATTATTTAAGGTGTTTTTAAAGCATTCGCATGCATTTACAACATGATGCTTTAAGTCTGCAATAACCCAGCTTAAAGGTTATAGCATATATACCACATGCATATTGCATATAGATAAATCTCTGGCAAACCCAATTAAACCCAAGAAAATGTGTGAAGGAGTTACTGGCCAATCATGATGCTTCTACAGCTACATCCTCCAATACACAAATGCGACATTGCCAGGCCTTCTTCTGGCCACATTATTCTGTCCAATGGCCATACAGTGATCTTTATGGTCAGGGGTAATTTTCCTGCTTACTGAGTTCAAATAAGCACTTGCAGACCTCATGAGGGAAGAGCTGATATGATGTTATCTTCAAATCATCTTGTGCAGCCTTGGAGTCACTTGAGGGCACCAGAGGATGTTCTTCAAGCGGAAAATGGCTTGAGGTAAATGAGGAGGGAGTTGCCCGAGATCAATGACTATAAGGATGGACACGCAGTTTTTTTTTCCTTAGTTCAAATGGTAGCATGTTGCAGGTTACTGTCAACAAAGAAGTTAACAGCCTCCATCACAGGCTAGATACATTACTAATGGGATCACGCAAATTTTTGATTGCTTGGATCCGTCAATTAAATTTACTGTCTACACGTTTCAAATCATCTAGCTGATTCATATATCCGCTTTTGGTTCGATTTAATGACAGCAAGTAATCTATTTTAAGAACAGAGATGAATCTCTGTAATAGCAAAGTCTACTGGCAGCCAAGAGCTTTCTTGGAACACGTATTAGTTAAAATTACTTTGCGTCCCAATAAATTACGGGAAATTAGCTTAGCAGTAATTTGCTTATCGCTTTTCACTGCGGGGGCTAATCCTGAAGGCTAAAGCAAATCATTTGCCCCATCGGTTTTTTCTTAATTACGGCCTATGAAAATTTCAGAAATCTAACAAGTCCCATCGATCACACAAATAGGGTAATCATAAAAAAGGTCACGTCTCATTGGGATCAACGTCATTCTGTGCATTTCCTGTGACTGATGCCGTTTTGCGATCGCAGTCCTAATGTATTCTGTCCGTACACAGAGCCCGTCCGCGGTGAAAGAAACAGCGGCCGCTCATTCTTGTGTCTCTTTAGTCGAAAGTAGAACTGGAACGTGGGGAAGTCCGAGAAAGAACGGCAGGCGCCGGGAGCCATGGTAACGGAGACAGTCGGGAGAGCCGCTATGCCTGCATATTCGAGGGAGGAGGGGAGGAGATTAGAGAGGTGCCATTCTTTGGAGCCCCGTTAAAAGTGCTTCCCGACGGAACAGCGCTCCTGGGACAGAAGGGGCAAAGTGACAAGCAGGACATTCTGTCGGAAAACTTTGAATCGGCAAAGCGGAATATCGCGTGAATAACAAACAGCAAGCTAAGTCATGCCTTACGAAACACATCCATTTCAAGAAAAACGACCTACGGTTAAAATATCTTCAGTTGTCTCCCCTCCCCCATTACAGCCTCACAGCCCTTGTACTAAAGGCTTCGCAGTATTGTCTGCTGCTATGCATGTACTTTGTACAATTCATATGTATTCTTCCAGATACTTCCATATCTCCATTCACATATTAAGTTTTTAGACATATTTATTGTTGTCCTACATCTTGCTACCTTGCATCTCTTCATATTCAGTACCCTACTTGTACTAGTACAAATGACAATAAACCTTTAGAATCCTTTGAATGAATCCGACTCCCCATTCAATTCTCAGGACAATCAAAATCCACCTTCCATTCCCAGCCTGGATTGTACCAGACTATTGGAACGGCAGATGTTTCTTATCAGGGCGCCGCGGGGTTAACTGTCTGGCCGTTGACCTTGAGTTGGAGCGTGTGTGATTACAGCCTGTGTTTTATATTTTATATATATATGTGACAGTTAAAAGAGAAGCTACTTCTTAGAAAAGTCATCCGGCCATCCAGCTATTGTTCATAACCACTTATCCAGGGAGGTCTTTCACGAAACATCCTTCCTTAAGCTGGTGGATCTGTGTCGTCCAGGTCAGCTTCGCTGATATGCGTTTAGGCAGGGATAGAAGCTGCATGGGACACCTGTCAGGGCCTCCTCAGCTGATCTGCAGGTAAGCAGCGCAGATCTGTGCTGCAGAATTGCAGGGTCACTCTTGCGCACATATACTCTCCTATACTTGGAACCTGAGAAGCTATTTTCAAATGTTAATTGCTTGTCACAGAGACAAACAATCCATTTTAAGCCGTTTGTGGAAGCAGGATTTGCTTTTTAGTATAAATCTTCAAATCCCTAAAACAGTAGAAAAGCTTCTACAGAAGAAAAAAAAAACATCTTCAGCTCCTATAAAAATGTGCAGCCACACAGGCAGAAAGGATTATCTGATATAATTCCATTTATTTTTAAGGAGGGATAAGCTTTGTAAACAACAGACTATTAAAACTGGGACCACCAAAATAAACTAGGGCCATTCGGTCCATAAGCAAAGGAATTTCATACTTTGCCAAGCCAACGAAAACAATGTCCTTCTTTGCTGTAGTGCAGACATTGGATATCATGCATGAAACTGCAGAGAGACAGCATTTCTCAGATGCGTCGCTTTCAACTGGCATCTCTCACTGGCCTCTTACCAGCTCTGCAATGGAGAGAAGATTCGAGTGTGACGGGGGTAGGAGGGACAATTTAATTAAACTACAGCATCAGAGCCAAGTGACAAGACACACTCACGACAACTGGGGACAAGTCATACACAGTGTTTATAGATTTCTGCTTGGTTGACAAGTTTCAATCAGCTGAACAGCGGAACACACCACGGCAATACCACGGTACGGGTAGAAGGTACACCTTTATCTCCACTGTCATCTCACATGATAGTTTATCTGCGAGATAGACATTCATGTCGTGATTTATTTTATGGCTCGATTCTCTTCTAACAGTGGATAATTATTGTTGCAAGAATCACTAGGTGTTTGAAGAATATGAAGAATACCGACATTCAATGATTCATTCATTCTTTTTCAGTTTTCTTTGGCTGTATAAAGTTGCAGCCAAGAAAGTTGACTAAGTGTATGTCTGCAGGCTGGAGGAGTGGTTGTATCACCATTGGGCCCTTAAGCGAGGCCCCTGAACCCTGGGGGGCCGCCGGATGTCGGGTGACCCTGCTGTCTGAGCCAAAGGTCTCCCCACCTGCACATCGCTATGAACAAAGGTGCTGACTAAATAAATTAATGTCATGAATACAGGTCACTAACCCCCATCTGTGCTCAGTAACCTTGCAGAAGTAGAATTTATGGAAGCCAGCTCAATGGCTGATAGTGTACAGAGTTAGGGGCATCAGAGGGGCAGGGATACCCTGGCTAATTTGGGGGGCCCGGCTCATGTACGTGCAAATTATACAGTACCAGTGAAAAGTTTGGACACACCTTGCCATAGAAAGGTTTATTTGTACCTTTCCCTACATGTTTTATGTTAATGAAGACATAAAAACTATAAAATAACATATACGTAATTACGCACTGACCAAAAAAGTACTAATCAGAAATATAATTTGTTGGGGGGGACAGCTCTGTGGGTTTGGACTCCGGAAGGTTGCCAGTTCAAAATCTGTGGTCAGTAGCATGATCCCATCATTGGGCCCATGAGCAAGGCCCTTAACCCCAATTACTCCAGGGACTGGCTGACCCTACTGTCTCCTCTATGCTAGTTTCATGAGGTGCCTCCTGGGATGTCCTGAAGGAGGTCCCACATATATGCTGAGCACTCATTGGCCACTTCTCCTTCACTCTCTGGTCAAACTCCTCCAAATCCTTTTCTGCCGTGTTTAGGTCAGGTGTCCAGGTCATGTGATGGCCGTCTGTCACTCTCCTCCGTAGGTGGTTTGGCATGTCCAAATATCTGACTGACATTCAGGGTACGTTCCTGTGCAAAGGGAATTCTGGGAATTCTGCTTTGTGTCAATCCACCAGCTTCAAGGGGGTTACAGCAGCTTGTTATGCTCAGTCATACGTGTATACGCCGCTAGGGCCTTCAAAGGGCTCAAAGTGACTCAGACTGGCCAGAGGCTGTTGCTATGGTGTAACTGGTTTTATGGAAGGTGCTCCGCTTTGGAGAGCTCAGTCAGCCGGCACACTTACATATTACGTTGGGAGTACCACAGCGAGTCAGAGCCCAGGTACAGAGGAACCTCCTACCACCTCTTTTATAATTAACGTTGGGTGGCGTGGTGTGAGGGTTCCGCGTCCACAAGCCTGCCAGGGCTCAGGGGGGCAGTCCCCCCCTCCCTGCTGTCACCCGACAGCTGCTGGTAGGGATGGGCGCCGTGCAGCTGGGGAACCACAAGCGCTAAGAGTCCACTTGACCAAAAAAGCCCAACATCCAGCAGATCCGAGCAGACGTCCAGGTGAGAGTCTGCGCTCAACAACAGCGCTCAGGAGGGAACATGCAGACGTCAAACGTGGGAGGCGATGGATTCATCTGAGGAGCGGTAATGACAGGTAGCCATTTCCTGTAGACCCTTCTCTGAGCTAACAGGCTACCGTCCCCAGAGAATATGAACCAGGCCTTGCATCATTATCTTCAGCTGCACAGGGCTGAGAACATAAGGTAGACATATTCCTAGTGAGCATAAAACCCAATGTAAAAAACCAGCAAAAACCTAATTTGATTTCCCCCGATCTAATGCAGCATGTCTCCTAGTGTCAAAAAATGACATTTGTAGATATACGGCATGTGCGACATCACATTTACAGCCATAAGTAGGTTCAGCAGGCTGTTTAGTCATTAAAAAAGGGTTCAGGGATCAGCAGGGGGTCTTACTGTGAAAATCTAGAGCCCACAGCCTTTTCTAACCAGGGCTCAGAGCAGAAGAGTTGTACGTTTGAGGCGTAAGCGGAACATGAGCTTGCAGGTGCCGTTTGCTAGACTCGGTTGAGTTCCTCTTGCTGGAACGTGGATGAAGCAAGCCCAGCCACATTCACCAGTCTCTTAGATCAGGGTGACATATGGTGTCTAACTCCCCTGCCCCCACCCCCAGTGCTGAATAGGCCTCCAGCACAGACCTCCCACAACACATCTCGTGTGAGAAAGCCAATGTTATTTCAGGCTGTGCTGAAACGCGTAGCCAAGACAAAATGCTGTGAGTCCTCGGGGAAACCAACTCAGTTATCAGCTAAATCAAACAGAATTCTGCAGCAGGTACACCCTGTGATCCATCACTCTTCGTGTATTGTAATATCTGTCATGCCGACTTGGTGCCCGTGATTGAAAACAACAATAATGGATTGCATTGATATTGTTCTTCTCTCATAAGCAAAGCGCTTTGCAGGGTCATTGAGGAAAAATCAATCGCCATCACCATGCGGCAGCCAATCAGCAAGCAGCAGCCTTTGGGATTACGAGGTGAAGGAGCTTTTAGCCGCCCTAGATTTGGCCGATATACTCATGTTATCGCGCCACTCTACTGAGATCTCCGTCAGCTGCACTGGGACAGGACCTTGAGTTAAGGGCTGGTTTCCATTAAGGCACTGGACAGCAGTTTCAGCACCGTTAGACTGTTGTGAAAAATCTTGGGCAGGGGGGTGGATACCGTCAGTAAAACCTGCTATCAACCCAGATGGAGTGGGGGGGAGTTCATTTATCTTTTTTCAGATAAAATCCACATGTGCGAACATAGGGGTCAATTTAAAAAGAGAATTAGTTTGCAAATTTATATTCTTGTAAATTAGCCAGCCCCTCCCCCCAAAACCCCAGAGCTCCACAGCCTGGTGGACGACAGAGAGGTTAGGATCCCCTGGACCAGCAGGCATGACTGAGTGGTGACATCTGTGAACCTCTGCTCATTTGTATCCTACTGCCAGCTGTCTCTCTCTCTGTCTCACACACACACAAACACACACATGCACACACACACGATAAATGTAAATCAGCTGTAATGAGTGTCTCACTGCATGACAATTCAGTGTCTGGGGTAATGGCCCAGTGTCTAAGGACTCACAGATGCTCTGGATGTCCCTCAGGGGGCTCTAAAAGTGGACAAGTAACACATGGAAGTATCTCTCCTCTGTCTCTCTCACTGCAGCTTCTGGATGTAATTGCCTCTGTCGATGTGGATTCTACACCACTGTTAAAATTGGGTGTAATAAAGGCATTTCTATCAGGAACAATTTTAAATTCTCATTGTTGCCGTCGGAAACAATTTGAAAATTCTTGTTAAATCCACAGTAAATCCATTCATATATTTATCTGGAAGAGTTTTTTTTTCCCCTCCCCAGAAATCGTCAGGGGCTGAGCGCTGATTACATCTGTGTAATTTAACAAAACCAAACGATTGTGAGACTCCGGGGCATCGCAGACCCGACGCGAGTAGCCTGATTGCCTCAGAGTCTCGTTAAGCGCTGCACGTCACCAGGCTGACAACACAGAGCTGCTGACTCAAATTACTGGTTTGGGGCTTGTCTTCTGAAACCCCTATATTATTCCAAAAAAAAAAAAAAAAAAAAAACTCCACTTAATACGTTAAGTAAACATAAGTGTAAATGCAGCATTCTTTATTGGTACCATTTAATTATAGAGAATAATAAACATCACACACAAACATTCTCTGCAGCTAATTTATTACTGACTGAAATTCTTGTGGATGGTTTAATGCTAAATTATGGGGTCGGTAGAATGCCGGTGATGTAATCACACCGTTTTAATTTCCAGCAACTGTTCTGCCAGCGAGTTGCCCGTGAATGACAGGGAAACCATTAGCAAAAATGCGGCTCAGAGCCAGCGCTAACTAATATATACAATTAGAAGAGAACCCAGCACCTGTCCACAGCCAGTCTGTATGGAGCTTGTCAGGATGACAAGACATGCAATTTACTGGAGGTAAAAAAAGAACTAGAAAAGTCTGCTGTGTTTCCCAGAAAGGGGCAGGCGTGTGGCGATATAGCGCCGTGGCTTCCGAGAGGCTCCCATGCCTGGTACCACCTAAAATCACTCATGTTTGCCTTATGTAACGTCTCTAGGGCCTGCAAGCCATGGGTTCCGCTCACGGTGTCCCTGCTCCTTCCTCAATGTGCCGCATTCGCCGTTGGGTTTTTTAAATTAGATTTCACCGTCAATGCGATTCGGCACGAACGCATCGCCGTCCGCATTAAGAGCAGCTGCGTGGCTCCTGTGGAGAGTCTAGCGATAGCGGCCTGGACCAGAGCCCACTGATGTGTCTGATAAGAGCAATTGCTGTGCACATACATCTCCCAGTCTTAATTGCCTTTCGCACCGAGAGGAAAATAGGAGACTTTTAGCTGGGCTCTGAACATTACTGGTCTTTTTATTCAGAGCAAACTCATGGAGACACCAGGTGTTCAAGGGAATCTGCTCATCACAAAGCAACACTTCATCTGCGAAACAGGGAACAGAAACAGGCTCCAGATTCACACAGTTTCCAATGATGATAATGTCAAAACCATCTTCGGTTATAACATTTATCTCCTCTAACGTTTCTAAAATCCTATGCATGCATCAGGCTCCCATGACCTTTGGAGTCACAGACTTGACAGAGCGACTGAAGGCGATTCAGGAAGCACAGGAACTGGGCAGCAGGAGAGATACAGTCTCCACAGTGGGTTGCCACCACGCTGATGCGCCATCCGCCACTGTGATTTGATTTCAATGTGTGTGCATTTGGCTCAGATCCCCAGGCCTAACTGTTGCCATGGTAATTGGAAAGTGCACACGGGCCAGATCTGTGGACTCTACCCCAGCTTCTTCACAGATTCTACGATTATTCGAGCAGCGTCCTGCCTCACCTCTTCACTCACGTGCCTTCACGCCCCCGACCCGTTAGAGTCTACCCGGTCGCCCGCTGGGGGAGACACAGTCTTCTGTTCATTCAGCAGCGGATCCCTGGATTTTTTTTTATCAAGGGGTCGGCCAAGATGGAGGAGAATCAGCAAATTGTTGTTTCTATATGGTTAGCAGAGGCGGAAAGTTCAGGTCCCAGAAAGCATAAAACCAGACTAAGATTTTGTTTCGTCCAACCAGCTGAGTATAGAGTCACATTCACAGGGTGGTCAACTGGTTGGTGGAAACAAACTTTATGAGCCTGAACTTTCCACCTCTGATGGTTAGTGTAACTAAAATTAGAAAGAACTAGAAGAAATAAAAATATCTGGCCAAGGGGCTCCTTCGATAACATCCAAATTTATACTGTGTGCCTATAAAGTGATTGAGCCTACCCCGTTCAACTATTGACAGGTCAGGTGGACACCTATTCACCTTACACCGGTTACTTGGTAACTGAAGGTAACGTTGTGTGTATGATTTTGACTGCAGTGGCCATCACTCCAATGGGCTGACAAAAGGGACATTTTACATTTAGATCAAGTAAGATTTTGATTCAAATAACCAGTTGACTACTGTCAATGTGACTCTTTATACTCAAATGCTATTTGCTAACCGTATAGAAACAGCAATTCGCTGATTCTCCCCCAATCTTAGATCCCATGATAAAGAATCCAAGTATTCACTGTTGAAGGAAGGAAAGATGGTGTCCTCTCCAGCCAGTGACTGGGTAAACTCAAACGGGTGGAGATGTTAAGGTGCACGAGTGAAGAGGTGAAGCTGGGCACTGCTCCAATAATCGTAGACTATGTGATGGAGCTGGGGGTGGAGTCTGGGTGGAGGTTGGAAGTTCTGCAGATCAGGGCCCTTTAAATTTATATTTTAAGGTGCACAGCTTAGCCAGATGACAGGAACACGATGGGAATGATACTAGGAATGCTGCAGCATACCAGGAACACGATAATCACCGCAGCGCTTCCAGTTGACCAGTGACGGGTCTGCGTGGGGCCCGTTGCCCACAGGGATGGTTCAGACTAATCTTCTTCCCAGCGCGGTGCTGTGTGCAGTTGGCACTGCGGTGGCTGCTAAACGGAGGAGGGCCCACGCTGCTGTCAGAGGTTTCGGGCAGCCGGGGCGCCATCGCCTACAATCGATACGCGCCACCAAACCGGACACCATTGCAGAATGTCTTACGTCAAAAAAAACTGTCGATTTTAAAGTTTACATGTATAGTAAGGATTCTAGTTACTTGAGTTTGATGAATACAAACACTCAGTGGACAGTAAATCACATGACAGAATGCATTCATCCAAATAGCAGAAGGATTAAGACACTCGATCTAAAGCTCTTTTAGCCAGTACAGCGGTCGTGGGTTCAAATCCCAGGAAGCACGCATAAATTGCAATTCTTCCCTCTACTGCAGGGGCAGGCAACCCTGATCCTGGAGTGCTGGTATACCTCTGGTTTTCCATCCTACCTGATGAGTTACTATCTGCTTGAGGTGAGGTTCAACAGAGACCAGGAAGGATGGAAAACCAGAGGTATACCAGCATTCCAGGATCAGGGTTGCCTACCGCTGCTCTACTGTCAGCGACTGATGTGTGGTTATTGATGATGCCAGACGTGATGGTTCCAGCATCTCGAATGCAGCTGCCCTCCTGGGATTTCAAGACATCAGTGTCTAGAGTTTACAGCCGATGGTACGATTAACAAAACGCATCCAAATCAATGCCGTTCCTGTGGCTGCAAACACCTAGTTATTGCAACAGGTCAGAGCTGACAGGAAGACCACAAGTACCAAAAATAATAGCGCAGTACATTCCCTGAATGCATAGCTTGTCTACCCATGAAGCGATTCTGGGGGCAGAGATCTATCCAGTATCAGCTATGTGTACCTAATAAAGGATATAGAAGCATGATAAGGTCACACAAAGAAACCAAACAAACAGGATGATGTAAATACTAATCTCAGTTTTGAGTCTGCGCAACAGAAAACAACAATCTGACCTTAAGAACGAGAGACTGCAGTAGGATCTCACATGGGTGTCGACCGGCTAGCTTACAGATCAGAGCAGAAATGTCAAAATCCATTTAAGTGACACTAAGGAAAAGTCACTGTTCCACCAACTAGCTGTGCACCTTGTCCTTTTCCGCCTCCAGCTGTCACTGCAGCTCCCTTATTAGTGAGAGAACCGCCAACAGTGCCAGGAGCACAAAGGATGGGGTCACCAGCTCCGCAGGTGACAGCAAAAATCTGGCAGGCTGATCTCTCCCCGCGCCACTGATACGTTTCTGACCGTGCCAGAATGCGGAGACGTGGAGCTCAGTGGGCTTTGTTCAGGAGATACTTCAATGACTTCAGTTACCAACGGTATCAAATCTCCAGTGAGTCAGTCTTGTGAAATCTGCATATTTCAGTTTCATTCCAAATTAGAGAATGCCATACTGCATGCAGAGTGATAAAATCTGACAGACTACCTGGCATATGAACCAAAAAAGGATATTTATGATTTTTGGAGGGCGTTACCTGACAGCCAAGCTACTCTGCCGTCATGTGGGTACAGGTTGAACTCACAAATATCCCCCGTATTTGCATGAATATCACAGTGTAGATGCTCGGTAATGCAGCGCTATCTTTTAGCTAGTGACACGTGACGCACCAGACAACATGACACTAATAAATCCTGTGGAGCATCAAGTAATTTGTGAACAAAATACCCAAAAAATGGAGTTCTGCTCAAGGCTAATTAAAACTATGATTCTGGCATTCTGTGCAAAGATGGGAGGCTAAATCCTCACCCTTGGGGCACGTGTTTCTGTGCACTGGAACAGTCCAACAAGATCTGTCACTGCTCTGAAAACCAACAAACAATTAATCAGCATGAAGGGATGCAAATAAGGGTTCTACTGCAGGCGGGCTAAAGCCGATTACACTGCACATAGGCAGCCGTGCGACACTGCGAGCTGCAGGGGAATCACTTTACAGGCCAGTACTGGGTGTGGATTAATTTAATATGTGCTGATTTGATAGCAAAATGCAACTGATTTTATTATTATTATTATTATTATTATTATTATTATTATTATTATTATTAAGGTAGATTTGTTTGCTCACAAGATGTGTTTATAGCAGGGATTTCCAACCTGCGTCCCACGACCCCCTGTGGTGCCAAAGACCATTTGCAAGGGAATGCAACAGGATGACCCCCATCCCCCCCCCCAGGAAAAGTAGTATTAAAGACCCCCACACCCCACCCCCTGGAAGTCTCTGGTTTACTGGATGAAAATATGGGATCTGGGAATGCTTCCAGTTGATGTTTGAAGCATCACTTTGATTATCCATCCATCCATCCATCCATACGATGGAAACTGATCCTCTTACGTTCAGTACTGATTTACAGTGAACACAGTAAGGGCAATTTAGACACATCAGTTCAGCATGTTTTTGGAATCCACGGTACTCAATAAAAACCTACACAGACTGAGGGAGGGAATGCAAATTCCACATACAGAGATCCAGGAGCGGGATTTGAACCCTTAACAACGATGAAGAGAGTCAGACTTTTTTTGTAGACAGTTATAGTTGTATTGTAAATGTATTTCGGGTAAACACTGAAGCTGTTGACATTTGACCAGAGATTATTAGCATCTGTTGTGAAGGATTATTGGAACAAAGACAAAATATTTTTTCAATGGTTGTGCTCCCTAAATGTGACATTTACTGAGATTCCAGAAACGTATTTTTCCATTGCTATGGACACATCACGGCATATTAAGATTACAGCGTTGCTTCAGCATTATTAATGATTAAATACGAAGCTGGAATTGCAGGATGGAGGGGGTTCGTGTGTGCAGCCCTTCACCAGACAGGGAGAGCACTGCGTCGCGCAACAAAATCCAACCTAAGCTTTAAATAAACCTAACCTTTGACTAGCCCATTAATGCATGAAAAAAACATGAGGCAGGAAAGAATAGTCTTTAGAAAGCCTAAAACTCTAATGGGACCAGCGGATTGAGGTTGCAACCACCAGTATGATTCAACCAGATTACTGGAAGGTCACTGACC
This sequence comes from Gnathonemus echidnorhynchus, assembly GCA_026776725.1. NCBI lineage: Eukaryota > Metazoa > Chordata > Actinopteri > Osteoglossiformes > Mormyridae > Gnathonemus > Gnathonemus echidnorhynchus. Next base: position 19,922 of record JAODJU010012488.1, read on the forward strand.
CATAAGAGAACCCATATAAGAATAACTGGGGGGGGGAAAACAGCCATCCATCAATTTTCAATAACCTCTCATCCTGCAGGGTCAAGAGGAGCTTGGAGCCAATCCCAGGAAACAGAGACATTTCTTAGCTTAGCCTCTACCCACATATTTCCCAGAAGGCACTGCACACAGGTCCTAAAACCCCGGCCAAGCAGAAGGTGGAGACCACTGACAGACTATCTACTGAAACCAAATTACAGACAACTCCTCACTTGCTTTCTCAGCGTAACGGATTCAGAGGGGCTCCGGAAGAGCCGCAGGCTTCATAATGCAACAAAGGATGCGAATAAGCTACTGTTGCTTGGCGAACGCATCGCTCTGCTTTTCCAGCCACCCTAGAGACTCACTGCTTTCGCTCTTCAGCAAACACGCATTTTTAAATCATCACCATCCCAGTTTATTGTGAGTGAGAGAGCATTCATCGGCCTCAGAATCATAGCTCATCTCAGATTGATTACAAAGTAAATTAACTATCCTTTTACATAGTAGTAGCTTAAGTCAATGAGCAAAAACTTCACGGTAAATATTACAGAAAATAATAGATAGCTAAAATACAGATTTACACCAGTAAATAACTCCTTCATGAAGTAGGCCGTTAGCTACAGCTACAGGAATATGAAAGCAGATGAAGTTCACTTCTCTCATAGTTACTGCTTCGTAGGTGTGTGACCTTCCTGACCCCGCACCCCCACGCATCAAGATTTATATGCTCATTCTCTTCCGTGCTCTAAACATCTCACACGAAAATCAATGAAGCACAGGGAGAACGCAGCATAAGGAAACTCCGCGTGATTCTGCAGCGCTTGCAGTTTATTCACGCCCACAGGCTGAATATCGGAAAGGCGTGACCTCAGGAGCGTGTAGATTTTATTTTTGTGTGTTTTTTTTAAGTGTAGGATGGAGACCAAGCCTACTGCTGCAGGGACCACGTGACGCACACTGAACCGAGTTGGCTCTGGGCTCAGAAGGTACACCTGAGCCCCTCATGCAGATTCAGCCACGCGTTCAGTCAGCGAGAGCAACCCACACCCTGCCATACCCAGATACATCCATCACGTTATTACCATACTACTACCGCCAAAAACCTACCTTTCTGGTTTTTAGAAGAATCGCAAACCAGGCATTAATCCATCTTTTAGGGCAAAAATCACTCAATTTCTTATGTTGTGCCAAAAATAAACAGCGCCAAAATCATTGAGCGCACCTGAAATTAGTGAGCGGACACGATCATCAGGACCACACAGCAGTCAGGGACTGACTGGCTTCCACCTGTGGGTGCATATTATTAATCTGAGGGTACATAGCAACCTTAGGCACCCTTATAAACCCACCATCTGGAAACAAATACAAGGGATTTATTATTAACTAGCAGATGAGTGGATGCTCAGTCACAGGGACTGACTGAGAACAGTTAATGCCAGCGCAGTGCCATCTGTGCTGCACAGGCATCACACAGCACATCTGCTGCGTATGAAACAGCCGAGGCTGTTATTGAGGCACGACGGCACCCAGCACCGGTCAGGAAAACACACACTGCCTCCAGATCACATGACGGGCTAATAGGCCGTGAAGCCTAGCCTTTAATTATAGCCGGCCGTCTCCTGAAGGCGTCCCCCTCGTCCGGTCCGTCGTACGCCTCCTGACTGCCCACATCACGACCATCCTTCAAAAATATGAGGCATTAGCTGCCAGTCGCTATTTTCGTAATTCGATTGACTCGGCGAGGCTTTGTGGCTCCCCCATCCCCCGCCGTCTCTCACGCCGGGCAGCCAATCGAGAGCTTCCGCATTTAATATGATGGGTGCAGCCATTACAGCCAGAGGGCAACACATCAGCCAATAACACATCAGCCCAACGGCTGGTGCTCAGCAGCATCCACCGTGTTTATTGCCTCTGGAGCTGCAGAGTATAAATAAAGGCAGCAGACGGGGCGGCAGTGGGGGGGGGGGGGGGGGGACAAGGTTTTCTGAAGACTGATTAGCGGACC
>JAODJU010012618.1:0-22712 GCA_026776725.1 Gnathonemus echidnorhynchus
GGGGGGGGGGGGGGGGGGGGGGGGGGGGGGGGGGGGGGGGGGGGGGGGTGTCTCGCCACGAGAGACGGCATGCGGCTCCGGATTACTGGGGTGAAACGAACCCAAACGTGGCAAGGGGGCCAAATGAGGGTGACCGCGGTAACCTGCCCCTCTTCCCGGAGCCAGACGACAGCCCTTTCCTCTAACCCGCGGGGCGTTTTAAGGGATGATGTCAATGCGAGCTGCCGGCTGAGAGGCGGACAGAACAAAGTATTCGGCAGCAGGAATGTAGTGGCCATTTTCAGTGGCACTCTGGGGTCTGGCGAGATCGGCGTCTGCCGCTGATGCCTGAACGCAGAACTCCGGCTGGCGGTACCACAGGGAAAGGGGGCGGCCCAGGACCCGTCTGCAAGTGGACCGGCAGTGCTCCATGTGCTTTATGGACTCTCAAACACTGCTGATATGAAGCTGACATTTTGCAGATCACACGTTACCGGTTGAATGTTTTGCTCCCTCCCTGAATGTGATAATCTTGGTCCCCTGCCCCCAAACCCTCATCCTTCATGGTTTTCAAATGGCACAGCAGCACATCCAAACATATCCATGTTATCAATATCCACTTATGGTAACTGCAGCCTGTCCCCCTCCCTTTGAAATACTTAAATGGCCATCGATCCAAATTAGGTTCCAGATTCATCATGATCCAAGTACTGCCTGAGAGGTAATGGAGCATGGATGGGTCAGTCAAAAAGAGTGTCTCAATTCAGTCCTCAGGGCCCCCCAGACACAGTCCACAGTTTTGCTCCCTCCCAGCTCCCAACACACGTGAACCAAAAAAAATCAAGAACACTGACTACCTGGTTCAGGTGTGCTGATAGCTGGAAGGAAGCAACACTGTTTACTTGTTTCTGGGCAGCCCTGAGGACTGGATTGAGAAACACTGGTCTAGATCGTACACAAAGTGAAGACTGAATAATTTTAATGCCCTTCTGGATGGGTGTAGCCCAAAACCAAATGGATGATGATTTGATCGATTTAATGGCAGCAAATTCAACTGGACACATAGATGTACACATGTACTCTGTGTCTGAACATTAGGTTTTAACTTTTAAAAAAGTTTTTCCAATATATAGAATATATTGAATGGCAGTTACCCTAAATGTTCGATTAATTCTCCGCATAGAAGAATGTTTAGCGTAATTCTCAGCGATGAAGGCTGATGTTAAAATATAGGTGTGCCTGTATTTATTGACAGCTGGGCAGTAGTGTGTAAGTTATCTATTAAGTTAATAGTTTAATAGTCTAGGTGGTGTTACAGTGACGCGCAGAACTGCATCACGCCATTTTCCTGACGTGTCCTCGCCTGTTAACAAGTCGGGGTGTTCCCTGACTGGCTGTTCCTTGGTGCGGGGGTGAACTCCGCTCCGCTGAGGCCGGACTGTGACTCTGCAGCTCCGCAGCATGTGCTGTGTCAACAGGAAGCCGTCTCTAATTAAAGGCTCGGGGACCCAGCTGCTGGCGCTTTCTGTCTGCCCAGAAGACCCAGAAGTGACCTAGACCCTCCCCCCCCGGGGCATAGTTAAAAGCCTGCTTTTCCTGCCTGATGCTCACTGTGATCCTGCTGACACCACTTCCCCCATCTACATCTGCCTGCCCCCCACCCCCCGCCGGGACGTGTCCATTACTGCGTCAGGCATGACTGTGTGCTTGTTACTTCCACCGCACATCCTTCTACTCAGAAGATCTGGGCCACAGCAAGACATTATCTCGCCTCTGGATCTGCCGGCCGGCCCCCACCCCCATGTCACCATCTCTCCTAAGGCCTTGCTCCCGAGGACGTGGCTGTGACGGGACCTTTCCCTCGGGCTTCAGAGTGACAGTTCAGAGGGGGAGTGGCTTCAGACTCCTGACCCTAGATGGAAAAGACAATCTGCCTGCTTCTCTAAACACCGAGCGGTGGTTCTTTCCTCACCAAAAATAGCACTGTTCAGAACATGTGCTCATTTCAGTAAACACCTGCCTAATGTATGTGGACGCAAATCTGTGTAAATATGGATAAACGCCCTCTGGTGTACCCTAAACAGGCTCTCCCTGACAGCTAGAACGAGGGCTGGCTGATCCGATTGTTCAGGTTTTGGATCTTGGAGCTCCTTGCGTTCCCTTTTGTTCTTTGAGGTGTCTGTCCTGCCCCGATGCCTCTTTGGAGTGTAGTATGAACCAGAAGAAAGAGTATTAAATGTGTGCATGTGGGTAGGATTGGGGCCAGAAGTAAATGGAAGTTTAGTGTTCTGTGAAATTTCACTGTGGCGTTACCCGACTCGCTTTGACGTTTCTAAGTTCTCTCAATGCTTAGAGCTTTTCTAGGGTGGCAGCTGAAAGCAGTCTTGGTCACATAAACCTTTTTTTTGATAGAACTTCCCTCTCTTTCAGCGTCTGCTGTTCTCACACTTCTGTTGAGATAGTAGCTGCATTTCATTGCCATTGTACTTGTGCTCTGCATGATGACAAAGTTGAATCTGATCTGAACTGCACGATTAAGCGAATTAGGATTTTGGCTCCCACTTCGAGTTAAATATATCAAAGAGCAGATAGTAGCTTTTTTTTAATACACATGGTATTACCACTAGTGCTTTGTTGATTTCTGAATCTGCCGTAGTACTGGAAATGGCCAAAATGTCCTCCTTCAGATCACGTCTAAATATAACAGTTCCCCTCAGTATTTCCTGTCTCTGAGCCGCTGTGATTCCTTTGCAAACTACCCCCCCCCCACCTCCTTTCCGAATAATTTCTTTCCACTATACAAAAGAATCGCATTCAGGGACTAAAATCGAATTCCTAATGCAGAGGGAACTCGCAATTAATGCTTCGGCCATGTATGGTCACATGCGGTCTTGGCCTCGTCCCTGAGTCGGAGGCAGAGCGCATTCATTTATAACTTGCATAAACACTGAAAGACATCAGAGAGCTGCCTCTGCCGGCGAAAGGATCAGGAAAAACATTCTGGAATTTCTAGGGAGTGCAAAGTGAATTCCGGCCTATCCGTGCACGCAGCCTTTTCCTGTGTTTCTCCAAGGCCTCTGGAACTTACAGAACAGACAAAATGCTAATGGGATCCACTCACTTGTAGTCTGGGACTTTCAGAGGGAAATGCCTAAAATACTTCATGCTCACTTCCAGTTCTTCTTTCCCATCATAAATAATTAAACTCCTTTTTAATAAGGTGGTCTCTTCGGTAAGGTGATTTTGTGCTTGTTGAGGCTGAAATCAATGCAGCGATTACAGGCGTAACCTGAGACTGACACATCCCTCCTCTTGCAGGGGATGCGTATGACGTTTGTGCCATTTGTCTAGATGAGTACGAGGAAGGAGACAAGCTACGCATCTTGCCCTGTTCTCACGGTGAGGACAGCCGTAGTCGTGTTTCTTACAGAAACAAGCACTTCCACTACCAATGAACAGCAATTGATATTTCTTGTTGAATTAAGGACATTGACACTATGGTCAAGGGCATTTTGAGGGGCAGGGATACCCTGGCAGATTCAGGGGGCCCGGGACTCAAATGAGGCCCTTGAATATGTAAAATTATATATAAAATTGGGTGGGGGGCCCAAGCTTACATTTTGTCAGGGGGCCCAGAATTTCTGCGTACGCCCCTGACCAGAGGTGGAAATTTCAGGTCCAGAAAGTAAAAATCCAGATCAAGATTTTGTTTCAACCAACCAGTGGAGTACTCTGCGACTGTAGCTCTTTACACTCAACTAGTTGGTTGAAACAAAATCTTGGTCTGGATTTGTATTCTCTGCCCTCGACTGTTATTTATTGACTGATTTTGTGCCTTCTCTGCATAAACACTTCAGCTTACCACTGTAAGTGTGTGGACCCTTGGCTGACCAAGACGAAGAAGACGTGTCCAGTATGCAAGCAGAAGGTGGTGCCGTCCCAGGGAGACTCGGAGTCTGACTCGGACGAGGGCGACAGCAGCCGCGACGACAACGACGAGGCGTCCGAGAACACGCCCCTGCTACGGTCGCTGGCCTCCACCAGCACCCAATCCTTTGGCACCATGTCGGCCTCGCTCTCCTACCACGAGCGGGACCTAGAGTCGTCCGAGTACGAGGATGACGACGACGAGATGGACAGTAGCGGCAGTGAGGAGGTCACCGTGGAAACTGTGGTGGTTCAGCTGCAGCAGTCTCGACACGGGCAGGGGGATCCCACGGTCTGACCCCGAAGAAAATCTACCGTCGACTTTAGTGATGTCAAGTAGGATTCCGATATCCATGCTACAATCAGTATTTTGTTTGCCAGTTTTGTTTGCAAATCACTATTTGTGCACATCACAGCAACAACAACAAACGGAGGATCCAGTGTAGTAGTAACAATTTCTTTCCCAGGAATTTCTGTAATTTTGAAGTATATGGTTACCAAAGATGGTCATTTCTGTAGGAACCTAAAGAGAGTTGCATTGCACATAACAGAAGAATATACTTCAGCTGTCTTGTACGAACTGCTTTTTATATGCTGTAAATTTGATGAGCTTTTATCTTCACTGTGAAAGGAAAGTCACGTAACACTGTGTGCTTTAAAAGCATAGACCTTTCCTAACACTTGTCATGAATCATGAAGGATCACAATGTGTACATATAATGTATAGAATTATACAACAGACAGAATTACAAAGCAACTTTTTCAAAGCGACGATAAACTTTGTAGCCTGTAATTGTGAAAGCCTCTGTATCAGAAGGTAGGGATGTTTTAGAGAAACGTAAAAAAAAAAACTATTAACTCAATGAATAAAGTCTTAATGTACTATGCAGTGTTATTTTGTAAACTTCAATGTTTCTAATGTAAAGCAATTTTAAAAGTTGGCATTATGAAGACGCTTATGTAAATTTCTGTGTTGTACGACGTGAGAGCAGACGCCATTAATAGATCAGTATTGTACTTTGACGCTGGCAAATGCTGTGGACCACTCGTGTAAGTCCAGCCAGTTAAGACACGCTGTGTTTCCATTAGAGCGTTACTTCCTTTCTGAAGAGAAATGGGGAGACATCATGAAGTTTATACCCACCACACTTAAGTTATTTTTATTAGTGGGTCACCCTCTCGCCTCAAGATGTCACCGTCAGCAGGAATGTGCATTTGACACATCTCCGCTTTGTATGTAGTTTGCCAACTGGAAAATTCTTGTCGACTTTTATATAAAGATTATGCATGTGTAATGTATTGGTACGCTTAACTCCATATGCATTAAAGTCACATTTTCACTTGAAATCCTGTTGACGTTTTTTAACTTTAGCCAAATAGGCAGACTGAGGTAAGACCTTGTGTATTTTAATGAATTGTGATCAAAATACTACTGTAGAATATATCCGTATAACAAGAGGTCAGCTACTATGAAACAGATACACCAACACTTATTTGCGTATGAAATTTAAATGCAATGATATGAAATGGATTTTGGGTGTCTTAAGATATCCTGGTTAATACAGATTTAAAATGATCATTGATAAGTGGTTGGAGTTGGTGTCTGATGGTGACTGAACTGCATGACTGTACACAATAGCTTAGGTTTCGTTATGAAAATTCCATAAAAGCAATAACTGGAATCAAGGTATTATGCAACTACACTGTTGCAATAATATTTTAATTAGGCCTATTATCTTTTTTTCCCCCACAGATGCTCATTATTACTGTAAGCCTACCTGTTCTGAGAGAACCCTGTGACAATTACCTATGCCTCATACAGACATTACTAAGAAAGGCTAACAGTGGTATATGATTTTAACAACTAAATAAGCTTTTTCAGCTGCCTCCATTTTTCTCATATTGTAGAATGGACTTTGTTTATGTTATTTTGCATTCAGCTTTTCTGATTATTGTGGCAAGAGGCTTAACGTAGCTAATGGAAAATGATTTCACTGCTATTGTCTAAGTCTCGCTTCATTGAAATGATGCTTGCTTTGTTCACTGGACGAATCCAAACTCTCTAGCTATTCTATAAAAGTAATTTGCTGCATATGACTCACAGGTGCTTGAAATGTCCACGTCACAGTCATGACACTAGCGGCTAAGCCTATCAAAGCTCTGTACTTTTTACACGCAACACTCAGAGAAATCCCAGTATGAACATTTGTGGTGTCAAACATTAAGACTTTTTATGCTGTATGAGATCTGCTGTGATGCCGCCACCTTTAAAGCCTGTGGAAACTGCTAGGGCAACATTCAGACTTTTGGCTTATGACTTATATCATTGTAAACAAACATACCAATAATTTTGCCCGCATCAGTATGTGGTCATACTTAGCTTGCCTTGCTGATGCAAGGTTTATGCTTCTTTAAGGTGCCCATGTTCTCCGCTCAGGGTTCTGAACAGAAATCTTCACTGCCGTGACACTTTACAGCCAGAACTTGAATCAGCGCATCTCAGTTCTGCAACATTCACGTCGTCTCTCCCGTTCCCCAGGTACTGTCGTGCAGTGTGCAGGGTGCAGTTCTAAGCTGTGCTCGTCTACCCACGGCCTGTACGAAACTGCACCACCCGCGGTTACTCCCTTGACCCATCCCAGATAGTTTCATTTGGCACCCAGACTGGCCCACAAAGTCAACAACGACTACTGGGAGGCAACCATATCCACACACCAATAAAATGGAAATACCGTCATGAGCAGTGTGTTGTAGTGTATTAAGTCAACTTACTTGTTAAAATGCCAGATTTTTTTCATCTACAACTGCTTTTGGTGACTATCCACATTTTTAAGAATATTCTGAAAATGCTAAATTTGTATGAGTCATTTTAAGGAATGTCCCAAAACACTGACTATGCAGAATAATTTGTGTTACCACTGGCTCATTGGTCAGACATTGACGTCAGAGTACAATGAGCATTTTAGGGAGGAAAAAATGCATTAAAACAATTTTACCGTATTAACCTGCGGCTCTCACTCAAAAAAACTCTGTACTATTACCTATGCATTTTTGAATTAATAAAATTAAAAGCAATTTTCTGTTACACGAGAGAAACCAAAAAGTGAACAAGGCAGACAGAAAGCAATAATTAAACAAGTGATAAATTTAATGGAATTAAATGCTTAATGAAATATTGCATTTGTTTTCTAACAATGCTTAACACAATGTATTTCCCACTGAGCATTAAGATTTCTCTTCAAATACCAAAGTTGATATTTTATGACTTGCAAAGCATCCTTTAAAGATACCTTTGAAAACACTTAAGTACATCTTCATAGAATTTTGGCTAAAATAAGTTCTAGTACATTTAATGTAGGATAGTTCAAATTTTCATAAACACAAAAGTGCAAGACAAGGAATACGTACTGCTGACAAAATATGGGAGTTATTTTGCTGGAGCAGATGAAAATACTTCTTACTGCTGTTCAGTACATTTACATTTTTCTGGGAGGGAAAAAACTAGCATATACATTTTTTAGTCTCACACCAATGTATTTATCCGTTTTATAGACCAGAGATGAGACTGCACCCAAAACTCTGCTTCATTTAATAAGGTAGGCACACAAATCATGTCAGAATATTCAAATACGCTTAAGGAATTTTCAAATTTATAGGGAAACTTGAAACAATTTTGGGTGAAATGCGGACGTGAACAGTCTAGAGCTTCACTCAGTACTGTAGAGTCAAGAACTGCCTGTCTCATGCGTAAACATAGCTACGTGTTAATGCAGCATGAAATGACAACTTTGTTTATTCGGTGACAATTGTGACTTCACCACTGTCCACAATGAGGGAGTGCCTTCTGTCTTTTGTCATATAATACATGACAATTATAGTTTGTAGCGTGCCTCTTTGAAAATCACATACAGATCATGCATGATACAGCCAGACTGAATGAGTAATGTAGCTGTAGTGCTTTGCTTAGATCAACACCCAACGATTCCCACATCATCTTCTAATGGGGGCGGAGTCTATCCCAACTTTGGATGAGATGACCCCACCCCACACACACAATTTTAGACACACTGATTAGCTTAATAAAAATCCCACAAGACGTGGGAAGAACATGCGCACTCCACAGAGCAGAGGCTGGCTTTAGACCCCCGACCATTTAGATGTTGGGCAAGGACAGCCCGTACCCCTCAGCTGCCTTACCTCAAACAACCACCAATTCCGCCATCTAGGAACAATCACAGAGTTAGTAAATCAAAACACCTGCAATTCATCTGGTTGGAATAAATTTATTTGATCTGTGTGTAAACAAGGGTCATATATCCCCCCCTCAATTTTATGGCATTTCTTATGCATATTAAATCTGATGTTCTACCGTATCCCAAATAAGAAAAAAGCTTAGGGAAAGAACATAAAAATCAGCAAGATTAGATGTAATAGGTACATACTCAACACGGCCTTAACGTTTTGAGCTCACACTAAGAGCTCTCAAGTGCCATTTGATCTCATCTTTTTGGGCATTGGTTAAAATGCAATCCAAAACAGCAACAGACCATCTCGAAATTATGGCACGGGTGCACAGAATTTGTATAAATTTCCACAAAACAGCAAGGCTCTCTTTTCCAACCAACACCATTTCCCTGCAAGTGTAAGTGAATTGCTTGTCTTTTTTTTTTTTCTTTTTACACATTGGGCATGTTTAGTACCATGCTTTGACAGACATTTTAGTATCACAGATGAATAGAGCACAGAGCAATTTATTCCACAGTTCTTTCCACAGCAAGGGATTACAAGGTCAGATGCAATCGTTAATTTAAAAAAAAAAAAAAAAAAACCGAAACAGTTGACATAGTGAGGAGACTGCCGCTCCAAACTAATGCTAAGTTCAGCAGCAAACACATTACTGTCATTTCAATATCAGTTATCGTTTTGGAGTTAGCCGACAAACAGCAGTCTTCCTTTTCAATGCTTAATGCCTTTGGGCAGTTGTTAACTCCCAAGTTGCAGCTAAAATTGGTCCTATGAAAAATGTTTAAATGGGATTCACTCCAGACGGTCATGTTGGGATATCTAGTGTCCAAAATGGCAGCCTTTAAAAAAAAAAAAAAAAAAACGTACAGGAGCTTGCGAAAATGACCTGCCTCTGCTAATGTAACAGTGGAATGTCCAGGGAGATCATAGAGTCAGGGATATGGGAAAGAGGTTATTAGAGAAAAGTCTACCTGCAGCAACGATGATGCTGACGTGCTTTTAGATGCAGAACCACATCCAGGTAATAGCCGAGAATAAGAAAAATTGGTGCAGGATACGGCAAACTCAAATCAAATCGGAGCTTGCAAAACAACAACAAAAAAATATCGGATAGCTTACATTAGGGGCAAGCCACAATGTCATGGAGTGCCATGAATATAGTGTTCAAAATGAAGAACTCTAAGGTAATAATGGAAAGATACTTAAGTTTTGGCAGGAGTTCAAAGGCTGGGGTTCAAATGAAAAACCAATAAAGGTAGGACAGTGTTTCCCAACCTGGCCCTCAAAAACCCCTAGATCAGGGCTGTCCAATCCTGCTCCTGGAGATCTACCACCCCGCAGAGCTTAGGTACAGCCCTAATTCAACACACCTGATACAGATAATCAGGCCCTTCAGATGACCTCAGTATTAGAGTCAGCTATGTTGAAGTTAAGCTGGTTCTCATACTGAGATATAACTGAAGTGCCTGATTATCAGTATCAGGTGTGTTGAATTAGGCCTGTACCTAAGCTCTGCGGGGTGGCAGCTCTCAGGGGGGGGATTTAGCAGGCCTGCCTTAGACAGTTTACCATCTAGCACGGAGCAAAATCGTAAACTGACTGGGGGTCCACGAGGACCGGCAGGGGGAACACTGAGCTAGACGATATGCATGCAGTTTCCCTCCCAGACATTCTCTAGAAAAGGAAGACGGTATGAGCTTCTAATCGCTCAAAGTGCTCAAAAGGCCATTGGTCAATCCAAGGCTACTACCAGGCACCTTCATGTAGGCTCATCAGTTAAAAATTCCTTCACTAGCTATTCACTAAGAGCCCTGTGTTTCGCTAAGCAGCGCCCAGACCTGTATCAGCTTTCGTTTTAAATAAAGTCATTGCATTATGATAATAGTGTGATATACTAAAGTGAAACGATGATGCCAAAGCAGGATTTGGGTATACAGTGTAAATGCATACAAATTAAAGCAGTACTTGGGTAGGAGGTTAACAAAGGATGACAAAAACAAAAAAGGGGGGAGGAAAATAAAATAAGAGGAGAGGGAAGCATCTACCAACTACATCAGGTAGTTCTCTTGACGCAACAGGGTGATTATGAGCTGCTAGATGAATGGGCAGAGGCTGCTTAATATCCAGACTTTCTCAGGTAGTCAGCCATGGTAAATGCTTTCTTGTTGAGCTGCCCTCCATGGATACCATCCTTTCCCATGACTAAAACCAACGCTGGAGCACACAAGAAAAACAAAGAACAAAAAATGAACAAACTTCAGAAAGGAGACAAAAGAACAGCATTCCCCACTACCATAAAGACACATCAATGACTTTCACCCCAGAACCATTTGTTGGCTATTAATGTTAAGACGTTAATGTGACTTTGACAGGGAAATGTAACAGCAGTTTTTTCCTCCTTAGTTTTAAATTTTTTTTATTTATTTTTTTTTTAAATTGTTTTTTTTTTTTTTTAAACCAAGCCTGACTAAACTAGAACCCAGAATCCCTTAAGTATTTTGCCATTGAATATGCCTTCTTATTCAATCCGCCTCCGTGGACCCCTTCCTTGCCCATTACAAGAACCAAGACTGAAAGAAAAGAAGGAGAAGGGGAAGTTTAGAGAAAATGCAGCAGATAGTTAGTGCAAAGGTTAAGACAGCAAGACTTGAAAGGCTCAGAACAGTCAGTTGAGATGTGGTCCAATCACCCGGACGGTAAACGTAACCGAAGCATTCATTTTCATGCCGTCGACCCAACTCAAGACACCTGACAGTCTTTTAAAATTCAACCTTTACCTAAACTACAAATGCCATTTAAAAAAAAAAAAAAAACACACTCTGCTCTGACTTAAATCACACTAAACACTTGAGTGAAGTTGATGGGAAAATCATTCCGTTTTTAATATACAAATTTCAAAAAACCTGATTTTGTAATTCCTCAGGCTTATCATAGACCAGATGATGCTTTATACTGAAGCATATTGGAAACTATTTAACAGCAACATGTATTTAAACCTCCAAGCAGATAGCGGGGGAAAAAAACCTTAAATACCATATTACATGAACAGCTGCAAAACCGTTCCCAGAGAAAGCAGCTCTGGGTGTGCCACACGATTATTGTTTTAGTGACAGTGGTTGGCTTCTCCCATGTAACTCGCAGACTTGTGCCATTTCCCCAGACACTCACTGGAACTATCCTGCTCATCTAAAACTACAGTGAGCAGTGAAATTTAAGTGGCCCTTTCAAATCCCTACTTTGTAAGCAATACACCACAAAGTAATCTGCTTGTTGATGAGGTATAAAATATTCAGTTATAAGAATATCTGATATACAAATGAATTTACCCAACACTCTACATAGTACACTAGGTCTGTAAACTACCCATACAAAAACTTTCAAATGAGTTACTACCAGTTCAAATGAATTGAGCAACTGACCCAATAAGCATAATCAATATAATGGATACATTTTGGTTTTCCATTTTAAAAATTGCCAAGATACGTGCCAATCGCCCTTTGCTATCAAAAAGTATCGGGGAATGAAACCAACTGCGAGTCCACTTTACAAAGGTGTTCCCACCAATTTTCCAGAATCTCTAAAGGGTCTCAATTAATATAGAGATGAGGCTCCTCTTTGACATGAAACGGGCTGCAACCAGCTCTGGTTACATATTGCAGGCTTTCAGCATAACTGCATTCTTCACTTTTCAAGCTATAACTGAGAAAGGCTCATTTGCTGGTACAGGTTCAGTATAACTGAGAAAGGCTCATTCCCGGTACAGGTTCAGTAGGGGGACACATGTGTTAGTTTGTTATTTAGGATTATAGTTTTAGAAGTGGAGAACACTCAGTTATGTTGACTGAATATTAGAACCAAGACTTGAATATTTAAATCAAGCGAATCAATTAGGGCCTGGAACAACAAGAAAGTGAATGCTTCTGTCATAGACAAACATTTCCCAAATATGTATTTTTTTTAACAATGTATGTCTAATATCTGGCTAACACTTACCCATTGATGTAAGAAACACACACAGGTAGAAAACTCATTACACTGAATATTCTACGAAAAGTAAACTGGCATCATGGAATTTTAATACTGATCACCCAATACAGAAAAATATGTAACATCCTTCAGGTGGAGGATTAAAAATGACAAACCAATTTAAAAAGGTTTGGGTTCAATCTGGCAGCCAATGCACAGAGGAAAAGCAATTTTCAGGCGTGTATATTTATCACTCAAAAATAAGCAAGGAGAAAATTAGGTTACCTTTGCCAGCTCTGCCTACAGAAATATTATACGTAGCCTCGCCGCTGTGACTCTTTGTCCTGATGTCCATTGTCCAGTCACCATCAATTAGAAGGCTGTCTCTGATCACGGAGCACTTCTTGTGACCTAAAGTCAATCCATTGGTGAAGAAACTCTCTCGGTCCTTTCCTACTATGACGTCAATTTCTTGAGCCTTAAAACAGAGAAACAGGACATTACTCTCCCACAGGAATTATTTAAAAGCACAAATATGGCAGCAAACAAAGCTCCTTACTATGCCTCTCCAGCAAACAGCATGATATGAAAGAAAAAATAGCAAAATGTTGTGATCAACATTTAAGACTCTAGAGTGTTTCCTTGCTTTGCATTCGCCATGGAGCCATGAAAGTAAAAGTGCAAAGCGGTTTTATTCTACACAATTTGCTTGCCTTCGTTTTTGGTCTACAAAATAAACACACACTAAAATGACATCGAGCACTCAAAACTGCAAGGTGACAGCAAACTTTCGGGGAATGACATCTGGCGGCTAGCTAGCCAACTTAAAATCCTTTTACAAGTGCTGATTTTACACTGTGAGAACTAGCCAGCTAATGGCTACCAATGCTCAGAATACCCTTGTCAACAACCTTAATAAATCCTGAAGTTTAAACCACTACATCTAAAGTCATAAACAAATCAAATATTACGCATTCAATTAATACCATAAAACAAACATTCACTTGGTGACCTATCATGGAATGTTTGTAGGAATTCTTTCACAGCCACAATCTCACTGGATCAGCTCCTGTCAGTATGATGAAAGCAGAATGTTTTATACTTAGGCCCCCTTTCATTACATTCTTTTCCTTCATTTCCCCCCCCCCCCCCCCCCAAAGGATAAACCATAAAAGGATAAACCATACCCAGCATCCTTTCCATCTAATAAATACAAACAAATATCTACTACAAAATCGGGGCTTTGAGCCAGTACAGAACATATAGCCAAAACATGAACTGGCCACACAAAGTCAAAGTTTAGGAATCTGGTTTATTCCTGGAAAAGGAATGCACTCAAGGGAGTCGTTTCTAAAGAGGGGGAACACACAGTAAATTTATGCATACTTTTCAAACAAGTAGCTAAAAGATGCAAAGAACATGATCAATTGTAGTTTATTGCTGGATGGATACACACACACACACACACACACAACCTGCTGTCTGAAGATAGCCCTTTGGAAAGTTTACCCAAACACACACCTAGCAGATACATGACCGATGCAGCAAACTTGTATTTAAGAGGTAAAACGGCAATGACTAACAAATACAGTTTAAAGAATGCTGGGTGGTGTTGTGGGTGTCCCACTAAACCACAAGTAAATTTCGACTGTGCTATAAAAGCTTATCCTACCCTAGGATCATACACGTATTTACTCTATTTTACAACTGTGCCAATAAAGTTACTATCAACGTTTCCTGTTAAAGATCTGAGATGCAGATGTGGAGAAAAAAAATGAACCATGCCAAGTATTTAGTATTTTCTGTCAAACTAAGCAACATATAGGCGTCAGAGTTAGGAGGACAAATAAATACCAAACAGTACCGACATCCAGGAAATCATAAAATACTAGTTAGCCAAGAACATAAACCTAACAAAGGATTTTCCCCCATCAATCAGCCAAATCATGTGGGTGCGTTTAACAATGCTACGTCGTTCCTAAGTTCTATGTTAAAATTCAGCCCCGGGTAATAAGTGCTGATTTTCTTGAGCAGCGTTCGTAGGTTTGGTAGTGAATCAATATGAACCTGTAAGAATCCCTCCAAGCCGTGCACTACAAAACTATGTAGATAAAAACAACGGTACGATAAGACAATGAAACAGACTACAGGAACCTTTCAAGGCCATGTGTACATTTTCCCTTCAGCTGCTGCTCTTCGACTGGAAGGGCCACGGGTGAACGGGGACTGATGTATTAATATAAAATCAACACTGTCACAATGTGTTAAAGATCGGTATATTTAATTAATTCCCCGTAGAACATTCCAGAATTCTAAAACAAAAACGGGGATCATGAAAGTCACGGTTAATAATTTAAAAAAACTACAAATCTGTAGGCCGGCACGAATTTTCACCGCTAGATAAAATCTCATTCAATCAGAACTGCTTTAAAAGTTTCCTCGTAGGCAAAACTGCAGACCACATAAACTCCGCAATCTGCTAACTTCTACTGCATTTGTGCCATCCCGCCAGTCAGAAATAACGGGCATAATCTGATCGCCTACTGACACTTAAGTTTTTATATTAAGAAGCACTAGCACCGGCAAAAGGAAACGTGCAGCATACAGCTAAAAAGGGGAAAAGCTGAAAGGAAGCTGGCTGACGGCACTGCAGAGTCCAGGCAGGAAAAGGCACGGAGGGAAAACGCCATCTTGGAAAACGGGAGGGGGGGCATCTGCGAATCCAGCATTATCCTCTACAGCAGATACCACTATCCAAGGCCGGCAACTATGCTGCTTTTCTAACCGGGGTGGGGACAAACCCGGGAACCAGACACAACCAACCATTTTAAACTCCAAACGGCCGGCTGGATTTTATCCCATGTTCAGCCTCCCCTCCGCGCCTCCTCTTCCCTTCGCCAGCACGCGCCGCGGCACCGCAGCCGACAACTTTTTAATATCACGCTGCAATCCAGTCACCGCTATCCTAGGTCACTTCAGGCTGGCGAGAAAGACACGGACTTAAAATTAACTAATTTATTTATAATGAGGCGGCCCGTCCATCCCATCGGAATTGGGAGAAGTCAATGGCGACAAAATGATTTAAGCAGCCGCCCGGCTGTAACGGCAGAGGCCTTTTCCACGCCTTGCCAGCTTCATGTTCCCGGGACAGTTATCTACATACAAGAACCGCCTGAAATGAGCCCGCACAAGCAGCGCACTTAAAGGCCGGGAAATCATGTGTGTCGGTTTGCCGAAAATACTCCTACTTCAGGCAGCCCCCGATCGGCGAGGCCTCCTTCTCAAACATCCCCGATGATGAACGGACAGATATCACCATTACCTTTAGCTTCATTATTGTGTCTCATCGTGTCCGCTCTCCTTACCGTTATATTGCTAAAAGTGCCTCCGGGATGTGCTGCCCAGACATATTTGGATTCCGTGTACCCAACAATGGCGGAGTCCTGGCAGCAGCCATCGGCCATCAGGTTATCCACGTAGCCTTGCCAGGACATAACTGCGTCTTTTACTAAAATGTGTTTTTAAAAAAGAACAACGGGAAACGAGCTTCCGTCTTTAATACTGCGGCAGCGTGGTTGTTTCGCGCTTCCCTGGAGCTGCGGTTTCTCCGGCGTTAACCCTGACTCCGAGCTCCTTGGCGTCCCCGCTTTAATGTGCTTTTTTCGGCAGGCAGAGAGAAGCAGCCTATGCGATCGGTCGCCGACTGGGTGTAGTCCCCTCCGTATTACTCCGCGCAACCGCTATTCGTCTCTTACTCATGGGGAAGTGCATTGGGAGGCGGAGGAATAAACGGGATCCATCCAAGTCTGGATAATGTAACCACCGAAAAGGCTTAACTCGAAAGATTTTTTTTAAATGTGCCTCCGTGACATTGTATTTTACCATTCTCTAAAAAATAATTATTTGGCTATAACGTAGGTTATGAAAATTCTTCCTCTCTGTGTATTCACATTATTGTTTTAAACTTTACTGTTTGTTTGTCAATTCCTATATTTTTCTCTTTAAAAGCCAGAATAGTTCCAGTGATTTGTCTCACTAAAAACTCATCTGTGATAACACGACGACTTGCTTTTTCATACTTTTTCTGTTTATCATGCACAACTGGTAGGAATTAATACAGACATTCCATCTTTTCACACTTGATTTTCAATGACCAATGTTGAGTAGATGCTGAAGTTTTCTCAAGTGGGTTTTTGCACTGTATTACTTATCGCTAAACGTGGTATTTGATTTATCCTGAAAGACATTTTATGGCAAATAAACCAGCTTGAATGTGTACTAGGATCAGTAGTTTTTCATTAATCAATTAGAGAGTGTTATGATATGTCACTTTAATAGTGATAAATAATTTTGATTATGCACAACATGAGTTGAAAGTAAATATTAGTAAATAAATTAATTGGAAATGTAATGAAAAACCTGAGTAAATTCATGAAATGGGCACATGAATATGAAAATATTTCATGGGGAGCACAGAGTTATCAGAATGAGTCACATGATTAGCTAACTGATTTCTCTCTGTGCAGTTTTAGTGCTGTTTCAGAATGCTGTTCCTTGTTCTGAGCATAAAGACGTTTGTTTCTCTGAGGTTCATCAGTGAGGTAGTGAATTTCTAGCAAATACTCAATTATAAAGACAAAGGAGCTTTCAAAGTAATTCTGAGAAAACAATGAAAAAGCAGAGATTATGAGAACCTCCTTCCACCCAGTCATCCGTCCTCTGACCAGTTACCCTAATCAGGGTCATGGGCAAGAATGAAAAACATTGAAGTTTGAATATAACACACTAGCAGCCAGATGCACAAAACTGGCAGGTAACGTGACTGATGACTGTACGTTCTATCATAAAGAACCGGAACACGTATCAGGCTGTTCTAGATCAGGTAATCATTCCAAACTGGGCAGCCACACGAAAAGGAAAGATGCCGATCTGTCAGGCGCTCGTTCTTAAAATATGTTTATATTTGATCTAGTGTTCAGATTCTCTTTCAACCTTCAAAAAACACCTCAAGACCCGGTTGTTGTGGGAACACCTTCACTAGCCCTACACCACTGTCCTCCTCTATGGTTACTAAACTATTCTCCTGTGCACCCTGAATGTACGGAGTTACATTTTTCCTTTTGAAAAGCTGCATTATGTTCTTACTGTTTGTAAGTACTGTACAATGAATCAAATGAGAAACATTTCATTGTTTCCGATTGCTTTCCTTTTCTTGCACTGTCCTTTGGAGTTTACTCAAGCATACCTTTAATTGGATGTTTGCACTGGCACTGTATAACGACTGTGAAGTTGAATTGAACTGAATAGCCTTGCTCCAGTGTTGCTCACCCTTGTTACTTTGCATCCATTGGAAGCTCAGCCTACCCACACTTTTGCTGGGTTGGCTCCTTGACAGCTGTCTACTTGTGCTGTGCCGTCTGCCTCACTTGTATCATTGTAAATTGGACAAAACCATCTGCTAAATAGACTAATGGAAATGGAAATTTAAGTCTATGAATTCACCCATAGAAACATCAGCCTTTGTCAAACCCATAGGATATTTCCATCCATTCATCCTTACTTGCTTATACCGCACAGGCTCATGCTGAGTCTGGGGACGTGTAAGGCACAAGGCAAGATATACCCTGGACAGGACATGGGATGTTGCCTTTTTCTCATATGTTTGGATAGGAGCATATAAAACAACAATAGCTAAAATACAGATGTTTACCATAGCTGAATTATAGCTCCTGATTAAGGGTGACATAATCATAACAAAGGCCTCAACAGGATAGTCCAGTTTTCATTATTCAATTGTGTCAGCACATATTAATCCAGCCTGCTCATGTGTTTAATAAGAGCACTGCAGCTACGTACGGGCATGTAATATCACCGAAAGGAAAGGCACGAGTGCTTTCCCTAAGACCGTACTATGGACATTCAGACTTTTTTTGACACGTAAGCAAGCACAATGCTGAAGGATGCTCCTTCCAAAGCTACCAGGACAGGACCAGAGTGATGGTGCTACAGTTTCTTGCAAAATCATTGTAACATATACAGCAAGTGCAGTTTCCATTGTTTAAGGATATCTCTATACTCCTGAGTTTCATGTTATATAGTGTATGTTGTATGGACTTTACATACACATTGTGTATTGCCTCTTGGTGTGTAACTAGAAAAATTAAATTACGAGTATCGTACTTAGAATGTTAAATATGAAGGACTGCAATGTTTTCATTTCTGCTCATGTTACCAAAAAAAGAAACCTGCTTTACTCACCAGACCGCATGATTTTATAACACAGCACCTAATCATTGCTATAAACTAGAACACCTTATGTGGAAAAACTACATGAATGATTTTTGGGACTTTGTAATGTCATTCTTCACATGAAATAACATCTGCACTGTAGTTCTCTTTGTAAATTCCCATGAAGAACTGGTGCTTCAAGTAAACCCTGCCTCGCCTTCTACTGGTTTGAAAGGGACAGTCATGTGACATTCCTGTCCATGCTCAAAACCAAACAGCTCCCTTAAAAGATTGTAATTACACTGCCCCATGTCCAAAGGCAACTTCTAAGTTTAACTTAGCAGCTCCTGCAGGCCACGTCACTGTATTCTATGCACCAATTGTTACTAGGCACCACACTTTGTGCATATTTAAATAGTAATGAAGCTAAACTGAGGAGACATTTTTTTGTGCCCTCGAGTGATCTCTGTGGGCACAAACAGCACCACCAATGAGGTATATCATGTTATTTGTACACTAAGCAGTCACCTGCTAACTGAAACATACTAATTTGGAAAATATTTCATCAGTGCTGTGTCTGACTACAATATTATATAGGATTTCAATGGAGAGCCTTCACTATAAACTATTGCTGTAGAAACCACTGGAAGACACTGACATACAGTTATGATTAAATGGCCATTTTTGTACATTGAACCCATCGAAGTGTCACAGTGTTCCCTGAATCCCCTAGTTAGCTGTATTTGGCCTCAGAAGGTTAATCAATTTAATTAGGGCCCATTGACTTTTATCAATCACCATGGCAACTTGTGATTCCCCCAAACATAGCTTTCCCTGTCCACTGGCTTGCATAGACTACTAAAAAAGCACTTCTTTGTTCAACCAATTAAATGCAGAGTATGAAACATTTGTATTATGATATTGGTTGTCAAGAAATTGCTAATTACCCTGACACGCGTAACTATATTTATGAGGTACTAGCATTAATTTTAGAGGCATGATATTCTGTTTAATATTGTCCTTTCATTAAAAATAATTGCCAACTCTTCCAGAAAATGTGTCTGGCATTGACTCGGATCACATGATTCCTGGGGGCACTAGATAAGTCAATTAATTTTCCACCTGGTTAGAAGCAGTAGAGATTCACTATGTTGTCAGAGCCATGTGGCCAAAAAAATGGGAATTGTCTACGGTTCACTGCAGCACAGAAGGCTAAGTAAGTTAAAATATTTACTTCCTGTGTAACATGGCCCCTGGTTTGTCAGATTTCAAGGTCAGAGTCACTAAGAGATAACCAAATAGAATTTGGTTAAATGTCCCACATTTGGTTACCCAGGACTGAAAATTAGTCACTTTCTATCTGCCAACATAACTAAATATGTTATACAAATAAAAACATCCACTTCAATGCTGCTGGACTTTTTCCTAGATTCTGTCATCTTTATTATGGTTATGTGATTGTAACATAAAACAACTCTTCTACAAATAATTATGACTGCTATAAACTTGCCGGTGACCCACCTAGTTCAATTTTCCCATTTATGAATTCTTTTCCAGATTTTGTTTATATATATATATATATATATATTTACACACACACACAGTGCATAATTTTATTTTTAACATTGATAAAGTCCTGCTTGCTGCCCCAATGACACTGCACATTGCCCTAACCTTTCACTCTGTTGGTGGTGAACCCCCAAATGGATCGACATACACCATTTGGTCTTACAGTCGTTTTGTGTGGGTTGCTAGGCTCTTTTGATGGGTACCAGTGACCCTAGTCCTACCAGGAGATCAAACGCGGATGATGTAGCTGTGTGGATCTCTGAAACACGCAGACCCCTTTGCCATGCTAAGTGGAGGAGATAAGAATCATCGTCTTAAAATCTGTGGTCCAAGTTCCGATGGAGTCCTCTCTGAGAAGTGCAGATTGCTCTTTCCAGGTGAGGGATTTTGACAATTGTGAAGGAGTTGAAGCACCTTGGTAATCATTTTCATGAGTAGTGGCAGGAGCAAAGTCACACTGACAGGCAGATCAGTTTCAACGGCTGCAGTTGTTTGGGCACTGAGCGGGTCTGCGGTGGTGAGGCCGGAGCGGACCGGGCCCGTGGTTTACCAGTCGATCCGTTACCTGTGGTCATGAGCTGTAGCAAATGATTGAAAGAAGAACTGCAAGTGGTCAAATTGAGGTTTCTCCATAGGGTTGCTGGGTTAAGTCTTTGTGACAGGATGCAGAGTTTTTGGGCGTGAAAGAGGAATCCCAAAACAGAGATCCTGTGTATTGAGTGGAATCATCTGAGGTGATTTGTGCATGTCATAAGGATGTCTCCTGGTTGGCTGCCAGAAGTTGCTCTCGGCATGGTGTGCTGAGTAGACCCCCCTCTGGGCAGACTCAGGACACATTGGTGGGATTATATCTCCTAGTTTCCTAGAGAACATTTGAGGGCCCCCCAGAATGAGCTAGAGTCTGTGGCTTTGGAGAGGAACATCTGAACTCTTCTGCACGGCGTGCTGCTAAGGTGAATCTCAACAGTAGAAGCAAGTATGAAGATGATGAAGATGATAATTATGATTCATTGAATGATAATTAGGGGTGGCACAGTTGTGCAGTGGTTATCTGTGTTACCTCACCCCTCTGGGATCTGGGTTCGAGTCTTCACCAGACTTCCATGTGTGTAGAGTTTACATGTTCTCCTTGTGTTGTTGTGAGGTTTCCTCCAGGTGCTTCAGTCCTGCCCCCTGCCCCATCCCGACACACACACAGCCCAAAAACATGCTGAGCTTAACTGGAGTTACCAAATTGCCCACAGGTATGTGTGAATGCAATGGGTTGGCACCCTACCCTGGGTTGTTCCCTGCCTTGCGCCTGTAGCCTCCAGAAGACATTTTGGTCATTGACTAATCTGACCAGATAGCAGGTAGCAATGAAACGGACTATAGAAAAGTTGACCTAGAGCCATAGTATTCTGAATTATGATACATCTTTTATCTCAAGTAGCAACTATATTTGTTTATGATTTGTTCATAATTTGTACTTCAGTAGTAACTGAGATATTACTAAGTATTTGTGCCCCATCAAGTAAAGTGTTATCCTATATTCTTTTGAAAACTACACTTCCATATACTGTTACTAAATGTTTTCAACTGCTAACGCATTTGGAGACAGAATAATGCAGTCCTTATTCATACAAAGACTAAATCTCAAACTAAAATTTGTACTCACTTATTTACTTTCGTTTAAGCTCACTTCAGCAATCCTTTCGCCATTTTTTATCAGTCATAACAATAATAAATTTGATCTTGGAATTTTCTCTTGCCTGTTATTTTAGGATTTCCTGAATTCTTTTCAGCTTTCACTATATCCCATGTTATTCTCCTATGACATTGGCAGATACAAGTGAGAGCCAAACGTGGGGCAAGAGAACATGGTCAGTGTTCTATCTAGCATCCCTAGAGCAATTCACACCAGCAACCATCTGATAACGGGTAAACAGTGCTAATCTGCACAGCCACACATTGTTCTTTGACTTGTCATCTGTTGCTAATGAAAGATTGACACAGTAACACTAGAAGAAGGTGCAGGAACAGCTACAGAAATCAGAAGTCAGTTTCACTCTCTCCTCTGGTAGTGGCTACATTAATATGCTGACACAATAGTAGCGGTTTGTGCCAGGTGGCTGAGGCAGACATAATCAACTTCCACTCAAAGAAACTATGACTGTTACTCATTAACCAACAGTGCTTTATTTCACAGTGCAGCAGTTCAAAGTCTGCGCTGGGTGGAGGCACCTCTGCTTAGCTACTCAGTGATTACTCACTCAAGGAAACCATGGCCAGAAGTAAACAACACGGTAACAATCAATTCTGGAATGAACACAAGGCCTTTTTCGTCATTATTTGGTTGTTAGGCAGAGGATACTTTCATAGATTATTATTTTATGTGGCTGTGTATCCTTTTATTACAACTGCGTGACTTTACATTAGCAATTCAGCCTAAGTACCTTTTTTTTTTATAAGGTGCGACAAGTTCTTTTGAGGAGTTATTTTAATTTAGAATAATATTGAGCAATTTACAGATTACAATACTTATTGAAGCATGGTTTCTAAGTAGCATTGTTGTCTCCCATCTCCAAAGCTGGGGGATTGAATGTTGCCTCTGCTGTGTGTGTGAGAGAAGTATGCAGTTTGTATGTTGCACAGGATTCCTGTGCACTTAGGTATATCTCAAACCATGATCTGTGTGTGTACATTACCTCTAAGGGTATTTCCGAGCCTTGAAAAAAAAATAAAACATAAATTGCGTTTTTTCTTTAATAAACACTGGTTTACTGAACAAGGTATGGCTGTCTTTAAGTCAATTCTAC
>JAODJU010012618.1:22722-76427 GCA_026776725.1 Gnathonemus echidnorhynchus
TTCCCCTAAGGGTTTTTCCGAGCCTTGGGCCCTAGGCTACCTGGGGGGGGCTCAACCCCCCCCCCCCCCCCCCACGAACCTATCTAAGATAAGCAGGTGGAAGATGGATGGGAAATACATATGACCAATTTAGAGGTTTTGATAGTTTGCTGTAATTTAGCTTTGCTTTTATTAGCGGTACTGAAAAGCTCGCCTGGTGATTTGTCACTTAAGTGCAAAGTCCAGGACTTACCACCGTCTGCTGTTGAGTTAGTTATCATGTAGAAGATAAAAAATAAATATGCACGTCAATAGTGCTAGTTAGTCAAAATGCCATCTAATGTAAGCATTAGTCAGGCAGAAGTGGGACAAGGTCACTTTAAGTGTCTTGGAATTTATTATAGGAATTTATTGCTAATGCATTTTAATGTTGTTGTTATTGTACTAGAAAATCAGTGAGAATCACAACAAAGTACAGTTTTGTTTGTAAGAACCAGCTTTCTAGTTCCAGCTTTCAGGAACTACTGACTTCAGCATTTTCTTCATCAGGAAAGTTGCTGCTCTGCAAATCTGAATGGTATGCAAGAGGCTTCCTCTGAAGGCTTCCTCTGAAGGCTTCCTCTTCAAGAAATCACAGTTGATTTCACAACTTTGCACATTTTGGGTGCATAAAAAAGTGAGATTCTGTTATTGCACAGGGTGCCGTATTCAGCATATCTTACATGGCAGTGTTAATATTTCCTGCACATGGAGAACCCTGTGAAGCCCAAGTGGTTAAGCTATGCAATGAATAAATGAGCATCAAGTTTGGTATGTATATTTTCAAAAGCATGGTGCATAAATTACAAAGTGCTAGAAGGTTCAGTCCCATTTGTTATCAATATGGAAAAACACTAATATATATATAACTTAAAAATTCAAAGTTACATAATGTGGTAGCCTGAAACTCTGTAGTTCTAGCAGATGGCAAATGACAAGTGTCATACAACTGAAAGTACAGCGGTAACTGCGGTTCACGAACGCTGTGGTTTGCGAACAATTTGGTTCACGACCAAAAATTTCGTGAAAAAATGCATTGGTTCGGGTACGATATTTGGTTTACGAACAGATTCCTTTTTACACTAGTGTAGCACCAGCATGCCCCACTTGCAATTCTAAATAGAAGGACCGCAACCGGCACCCAACGAGCATCGAAACCACATACACAGAATGGGAAACACAAGGTTGTCAGACGCCGAACTGCAAGATTCACACACGGTGGGAGATTTACACACGCTAAATACACATGAGGCAAACCACACGCGCCACAACCATTAACATTAACAATAAAAGGGTTAAGGACTGATAATAAAGAGCGTGATTTCCCCGGCAAGCAAGTCTCCATGTCTCTCTATGCTCCCGCGATGCCTCGGTCCGCCCGTCGCCACATTATATTGTATTTTTCTTTAACGTTTTTACTATAAAAAACAGAAAATTAATAAACAAAAAAACATTATTTGGTAGGCTTTTGAACGAATTAATCGAATTTCAATGCTTTCTTGTGAGGGAAATTGCCTTGGTTCGCGTACAAATCGGTTCACGACCACTTTCTTGGAACAGATTGTGTTCGTGAACCGCAGGCACCGCTGTATATATAAGAGGTATTTATGCTGTAAATGTTTAAAATGTCACTTCTTCTTAAAGTTCCGATTTTTCTCCCAACATGCTAATATAATTCTGTTTAAAATCTGTATATCCATTTAAGGAACTGTTGCTATACAACTTTACATTACAAGTATTTTCCCAGTAGTGCTATAACTCTATGATTAAATGTTTGGCACATGGAGCATTAAAAAAAATCAAAGCTACTGTTGCTCTGTGTCCCACATAGCTGAAAAAAAAATTATGAACCAAGGCAGACCAGTGAGGCTCTCCTTCCCAGACTTAAAAAAAGGAACTAACTTCACTACAGGGTGTATTTATACCACCTGCTGGACACATTCTGCAACTGCAGAGGAATTTATACTGTAGTAAATCTTTCTGCTTTAGATAGATATTCCATTAACCACAAAAGAAATTCCACATATTCCTATGTTATTTAATAGACACTTTTGTCCAACTCGATGTACAAGTGAGAATCATAGATAAGGGGCAGCCAGTATTCCTGGAACAGCTGAAGGTAAGGGTCTTGCTCAACATCCCAAGTGATATCTCTACCCTGCTTTGCACAGGATTTGAACCTATGACCTACTTCAAGCATGTCTTGTGAGGAGAGGTTAGCTGAGCTGAATCTGTTCAGCCTTGCGAAAAGGAGACTAAGGGGGGACATGATCCAGGTAAGATTCTAACAGGTGTGTATGCTGTTCAACTGAATAGTTACTTCAATATTAGTTGAAATACAAGAACCTGTGGTCGTAAGTGGAAATTAGCAGGAGAACATTTTAAACTGCATTTGAGAAAGCACTTTTTTGAGTATGGAATAGTCTTCCTGTTAGTGTAGCACAAACTAAAACCCTGGGTTCCTTTAAATCAGAGCTAGATACAATTTTAATAACTTTAAGCTATTAGTTGAATTCTCCCCAGATGAGCTTGATGAACCGAATGGCCTCCTCTCGTTTGTAAATTTCTTATTAGAATTAAGTGATCATTGTCAACAAACAACAACAAAATGTGTCTTCTGCATTTCACCCATATTTGACTTTCGTGACATAGCAGGGGGCAGCTAATTCAGCACCCGGGGAGCAGGGCTTGGGGGCGGTACCTCAGTGGTGCCTTGGTGGTCGGGGATTTGAACCTGCAATTTTTCAATTATAAGTGCACTTCCCCAACCATCAAGCCACCACTGCCCATAATGTTATGTTCTGAACATGAGCATAGATCACTAACCTGCTAAGATACACACCATTCCAGCAAGTAAACTCCATGTAAACAACGAAGGCGGGGTTCAAAGAAGTCTTTTGGTTATGTTCTTTAGCATAACACTTAGCAAGAACGGCTTTATTACTTTTCCACTTACATAATAAAGTAAAAATGTAAATATGAAAGTTGCAAAACCCTAGACTGGTGTGTCCACTAAGCAAATGAATGACGAATGTTCTTTATGAGTCATTGCAATGTCATTTGTCTAAAACATTTTGTTAACGAAAACAAATATTGCAGTGATTTAAAAAAAATAATAATATTCAGCCATCAATGAATAACTTGCAATATTTATTCTGAGAGGCATTGTATTACACAAATGAACAAAAAGAAAAATTATCACAAACTTAAAGTTACAACGTGATATGATCCAGATTCATTAGTCATTTTATCTTTTAATGTATGATATATGATGCATGGAGTGATACACTGAGCTGAAACGTCATTCATATTGTATTATTATAAAATCTGGAGATAATGAAGGTCTGTTATCACTATCTGAATAGTCACCAGTTTCAGTCATCAGTCTCAGGCATATACAATGACTATGGAAGTGATACATCTATCCATCTTTCTTATCTGATTATCCATTTCAGGGATGCAGTGAGACTGAATCATATGGCGGGAAAGTACCATCAATGTAGTAGGGGGGAACCTGGGTGGGATACAAGGACTATAGGCATTTTACAACCATCAAGTACGCTTACCAAAACCCCACAAATTCCACACAAACAGAGCCATATGCGTATGCAAACTATAATGTATTATGTAGTACCGGTCAAATCTGGACACACCTGCTTTTAATGTATTTGCCTCTATTTTAGCTCTTATTCACCTTATAGAAAAAGGCCTCAAGGCAATGAAGTAATACATATCATTGTAACCAAGAGATGTGCTCAACATCTTGAAATTTTGTCACATTTTAGACTCTACAAAATAGCCCCCTTTTGCTTCAATGCTAGCATTACAGACTCTTGGCATTCTTTCAACAAGATACGTAAAGGAGTTTCAACGAGTTCTGGCCACAAGTTGGCTACCTTGCTGTTATTCTTCGATTCAACTCATCCCAAAGCAGCTGTAATGCATTTAAGTTGGGGGATTGTGGGGGTCAAGTCTTCTATCACAGCACTCCATCTCTTTCATAATATAAGATAATATATACTATATAACCATGAAGTGTGCTTATGGTCTTTATCTTGTTGAGAAAAAAATGATTTTCTGCAGGTGTGTCCAGACCAAATTATTGACTGGCACTGTATATATTTTTTATTAATTTAAATTTAAGTAGCTGAGAGGATAGCAGTTGAAACTGAAGTTCAGCTTTAGTACTGAGAAAATCAACTAATCAGTCACCTGTTTTTGAATAGGAACCAGGGTAGAATTAATTTTAGGAAAATTGTAATGAAAGGGTTTTTCTTCCATTTCAGAACATTAAAAATCAATATATTGTTCAGAGTAAGAAATATTTCTGGAAAGAGAAACTAATGACTACATAATTACTGTAACTGTGTCTAGGGCCAAAGACCATTCACTGAATAAAATAAAAAAGGGTTTTAGATACTAGGAAAGGATAAAACTGAATATTTATATGTTGAACATATATTGTAGCTCAGAAGATCTTCATCAAATAGTACAAATGTACTATAGATCTGTATTCTGTTGAAGTCAAACCTAACATGTTGTGACTTAACAGATCAGGCTTCAGGCTCTGCTGAATCATTAGGCTCAAAGGCCCATATGGTAAAACAAACACATTTTCTTTAATCAAAAACACTTCTCCGACTTTCATAAACAACCTAAACCAACTATGAAACACCCTTTCCGCCCAAACTAGATGAGCATCACCACAACCTGTTGAGCAAATGGTAAGATATAATAAAAAAAAGTTTCCTGATGTTTCATGCTGAATGAGGTGTGTTCAGATCAGACATACTGTTCTCACTAGTGTTCTTTAGTGACTGTAGTCATTGCATATTTCACAAGAACTGCCACTGGGTTTCTATTTCAAATAAAGTAAAATTTGCATTCCAAAAAAATTATGTATACAGTTATTATGTATAATTATTTACCAGAAATACTTTTAATGTGGTGAATATTTTTAATGTGGTGCAATTTAACTTCTTGCATGTAAATCATAAGCACCTTTCGTAAGGATGATATGGTACTTACTGTAATTTTAATATGATATGTTAATATGATGATATACTTTTAACCTGCATGTACAACTATAGGATTTCACAGACAACTTGCTATTCAAATTCGTTGGACATGGCAACTGTATGCAGTTTGGTTATGTCCAACAGCTTACAAACCTTTAACTTAGTGGCTGTTTCCTATAAATGGTTAGACATTAATCTTGGATATTTCACGAGCAATGTTGCATAATTAACATAAATGAGTGCTGCGTGAGCAATATTGGCAAAGGTGAGGTGCATTCTGGTAAATAGTCAGTCCTGGTAAATAGTCAGTCATCCAGTGGTTTGCAGGCGCTCATTCCATGAGTACTGCACCTGTCAGGCCTGAGGCTGGTCTTGCAGCTCAGCCACAGATAAATGGTTCAGCAAGTGTTGACATGCTTGAGGTAGTGGGAAGACAAGCAGAGAGTAATATGAAATATTGTAAATAGTAGAACAGACAGTCACACCAGCAGGTCCAACTGGAAAGATAAAATGTCTTCAAATCAGATATTATCATGAGTCAGAAATACCTCCCTAACAGAGCTGAAATCACAAAGCACAGTTCACACTGAAAGTGAACACTGTATATCGCTCCCTTTTTATACCTCTGAGTAATAGGCTTTTGCTTTAATGGAATACTGAAATATTATATTCACTCAATTGATTTGATATACTGCATTAAAATATATTGATAAGCAGGCTATAGATTGAGTCATCTAAATTGAGTATAGATTGACTGTAACAATAAACATTTAACATTTCTTTGCTTGCAGTTTTCATTAACATAAAAATTTTAAATTGTCGGGGTTGTGTATGATGTGTCATAATGACATCATGCCCAGACAGAACAATGTAACACCGCAAGACTAAACACAGTAGGATTTAATATTAACAAGTGACAAAAAACAATAAGTACAGTTATCAGATTTTAAGACATACCGAGAATTATGTGACGAATCATAGACAAACTATGCAAGGCCAAGTCGAGGTGTGCCAATATGTCTGTATAGCAAAAATGTGTAATCAATGACATGAAATAATTTGTAATGTAATGTTTGTAAGCAGTTTGGAAGGGGTAGGCTTTGTTTTTGAAAACTAACATAGTAGCTCCCTGACAGTTAAAACGTGATGCTTTCGTTCGAGCCAGCGTGTTCTCGACAGCCACGCAGTTCCCACAGTATATTATAACTGCGAGCAAAGGCCACGTCTTTAGAGACACACCAAGTCTATATGACAGAATGCAGCCGAAAATAAGTCCAATGGCAAAGGGCTAGCTGTGACGGTTATAGACATTTTAAGTCAGCATTTCAATGCTATACATAATGTGTTGTGAATCATACGTTTTATTAGAAACAAAATAAAGGTTACATATGATGTTAAGTCAGCTTTAAGAAACTTCAGCTTCCAAACAGTTAAAATACGCAATGTGCCAGGTTTTCTCCAAATGTATCTCTACTGTTATAGTAACCACCCAATTTACCTTCACTTAACGAAGCCAGCCAAACATTAAAGCAGAAATTCACTGGAATATCCAGTGTTGCCAACTTTGGGCAGCTGGCTGGCGCTGAGATTTTCAATTCAAGACAAGACTGCACTTATTTACATGCATGTAACAATTTTATTACCCCGTAAATAGTCTGTAGGGTTTAAAAACTACCCCAACGCTTTATATGTGGTTAATTTTAGGTTTATAATGTAATAATAAATTTGCCCTAATATTTCTTGTGTGAGCAGGAGTCAGAAAGCGTGAGTTTCACGCCAGATGAGTGAGAGATGCAAATCCTGAATAACACAATATGGAAAGCTAGCGATTCATTATTTTTTAAAATATAGCACTTAATGTTTAATTTTTTAATAAAGCATAAAGTAAATAAAAACAACGTAAATAAAATATAATTATGAATGGCTAATGGTGTAGATCGACGGAATATTAAGTCGATCAAGCGAACTAAGGTTAATGAGATAAAAACGAACCCCCAAGTTGGCACGAGAGGTACTGGTTCGATTTATTACACTGGAAACATTCTTATGTTTGACTTATTAGCCTGCTAAATAATTTTGTCTGATAGGTAAGAATTTGTATATATTTATCCATCCATTATCTGTATATTTAATAAATCATATATATATGATTTATATAGGCATATATAATGTTGAATTCCTTGGTTCTAGTGAAGTGATGAATGACACACACGCAACATCTGCTTCCTTTTCCGGTTTGACGTCACCGAAGCCCCTGTTGTAACGAACGTTTATTACATTGCGTATAAAGTGGTATTCTTCTACGGCTTTGCGTACGTCAACGCGCAATCCTCCCAGAGTGCATTGCGCTGCCTCTCATAGCCATCTTATCGAGCCGGAGAGGAGGGGAGTAGGTCTCTGAATTTCAGCCCCCTGGATGCTAGAGAAGAGAAACGCTGGAGTGCGGGAAGGCTTGAGCGGATACCTTAAATCCATTTATTAGACATAGTTGTTTCTTTATAAAGCGTAGCTGAAAGACGTGCTTGTCATGATGCGGAACGTTCTGGTTTCCAGGTAAAAAAAATGCCCATTTAAAGAGTAGTGGGGAACAGGATAGCCTCAGACTAAAGTAGCGGTAGCGGCTGCTGAGCCGTATCTGCGACAGCGGCCTGCTCTTAAATCCGGAGCCGGAACATTAGCTGCCTTGGGGAGCAGGCCGGTTCTCACGAACCGGAGAGAGACTAGCGTCTACCGCGGAGAAGCCGGTGTGTAGCTGGCCGCGTTGTCGTGTCTGCGCCGTTGCAGTTGAGAAGATTTGCTGTCGCCTAACTATGTTAAAGCCATAAAATGCGGCCGGGCTGGAGAGGAAGGAAGATGACGCATAGTAGTCCCGCTTATAGTTATAGACTGTGAACTTGTTACCATACCACCGTGTTTCGTTCTGCCAGCTGTGTTAAGTGGATACTTCACGGACGGCTATTCCAAACAAGCGAGTGTCGTTATCAGCATAAGCGTCTAAAATGTCTAAAATGCCGGTGAAAAAGAAGAGCTGTTTTCAGATCACCAGTGTGACACAGGCTCAGGTGGCCGCCAGTAGCGTCACCGACGACACCGAAAGTCTAGACGATCCGGACGAATCGAGGACCGAGGATGTTTCCTCTGAAATATTTGATGTGTCACGGGCCGATTTTGAGCCGGAGGTTTGTGACCGGAGCTCATCTGAAGAAACCCTAAATAACGTTACGGAGGCTGAGGCCCCCGGCACCACGACAGTACATATACCTCAAGATGGGCATCTACAGGCGGTATCTGGTCCTTTGAACGGGGGATTTGGTTTTAGAAGCACAGCAGTGTCGGGTGTTGCACATGCCGGTGGACCCCCCAGCCAGCCACCCGCAGCGCTAGTCGGGGTCATGCAGCAGCCTTCCTCTCTTGCGGGGGTGGCTCACATGACAGCGCCTGTTTCGCAGCCAGCCGCTGTGACCCCTGCCGCT
This sequence comes from Gnathonemus echidnorhynchus, assembly GCA_026776725.1. Taxonomy (NCBI): domain Eukaryota; kingdom Metazoa; phylum Chordata; class Actinopteri; order Osteoglossiformes; family Mormyridae; genus Gnathonemus; species Gnathonemus echidnorhynchus. The sequence continues at coordinate 31,232 of JAODJU010012618.1, forward strand.
AGTTCGGTAGCTAATACCAGCAGCTGCAGTTCACGGTTCAGGGTCATAAAACTCGATCATGGATCAGGGGAGCCCTTCAGGAGGGGACGGTGGACTTGTACGGAGTTTTATGAAAGGGATTCGGAAGTTATCACCCGGACTGTGGACAGCATTAGGCATGGCAATGCCCTGGATCTCAACGCAGAGAGGGACAGCGGGCTGGGGGCCACCGGAGGCTCGGTCGCAGCACCCGCTGTGCACTCCACCCAGGGCCCTGACTCTGCCACAGATAGTTCCTTTGTTGCCCATCTGCCTCCTGCGGAGCTACAGCAGAATTTCAGTGTTGGGCACCTGCCCGCTAGCGGGGCGGTAGGGCATGGCTATGGCGTCGTCCCTGGCGGCAATCTGATAGTGGTCTCGGCTCCCCAGCAGACGCAGGTCTCAGTGACGCCTGTCGCCCCCCCGACCCATCTCCTGCCCGCCCCCAATGGCATGCATGTGAACGTGCAGCAGAAGTCCCCCAGCATGCCGCCCGTGACTCAGGCCCAGCCGTTTGCTTATCCAACACAGCCGCAGGCGGGTCACCACCTGCCCCCTCTGATACCCGCCGGTCCGGCGGATTACCGGCAACAGCACCTGTCAGCCGTGCAGCCTCCAAGCGCCGCTGCCCCTGTAGCCTCCCTCCCGATCGGGCCGTCGGTCAACCAGGGCCCGTCCCCAGTCATGACGCCTGCCTCTGGAGGGGTGTTGGGTCTCATTGGTCCCGCTGGAGATTCAGCAGTAGGCTCCGCCGGTGTGTCGCTGCCCGGTGGCCAGACCGCGCCCGCTCAAGGTCACCTGACACAGCAGAGCATCCTGGGAAGCGGGATGGTACCTGTACCGAGCGTGGTGGCCCAACAGCAGCAGCCCGCCGCAGCTCCACGCCAGTCTTTGGGAGTGGCCGGCACCACATCCGGTTCCGCGGGTTCCCATGCGGCGGCCCCTAGCCTCCAAAACTTGCCTGCCGTGGTACCTGGCACCTCCAGCACTACCTTGACTATGCCAAATCAGGCGGCGCCCCCTCCAGGGCCGTCTCTTCAGAGCCAGCCGCAGGTGGCCCCCAGTGGAAGCATGTCTGGGGTGGCCGTTCAGAACATCCCTGCCACCTTCAGCCAGGCCCCAGGCAACCAGGTGGAGGAGAACCGGAGGAAGTCTGATGCGCTACCTCAGCCTTCTGTCATCTCTGGAAAAGATGTCATGAAGCCTCTGATCCCAGAAAGCCTACAGTTAACGACACCCTCTGTGAACAGCCTGTTTGGAATGTCCATCACCATTGATGGAGATGAAGACAGGTAAGGCCCCGTGGGTGTATATCCCAAGCAGGGATGGGAGGAATCTCGGCAGTAATCAGACCTGCCTGTTGTCATGACACTCCTGTACACTTCAGGGAAAACTTTATTGCAGAAATTAGTTTACATGTTTTAGCAGGTAAGTCGGATATATTAACACTCAAGTGACTAGCTGATAGTTTCACTAATTTGACAGATATCCAAAACATTTTTATACACAAACATGTGTGTGTCTATGTGTATAGATATAGTTCATATTCCATTTTAGCTGTGTATAACAGTAATTCATGCTATTTGTGCCAGTATGTGGCTACAGATCCATTATATTTTAGTAGTATTGTGTGTTTAGAATCCAGAATGCCATTGTTAATCATTCCTAGACTTTATTAGGCCCGTCCTAAAGAGAGGGAAAGAAGGCTCGCTGGTATCGAGCGAGCGAATCCCATTCGGAGGATTCGGGTGACACCAGTTGCTGTGGTATCGCTGCTTTAATAGCACATGGAAACGGAAACCCGAGCCATGCTTCCTCCAGCTCGTCGTAGGGGAAATCTGGAATGGGAACAACTGGGTCAGACAAGGAGCAACTGGCATGTGTGTAAGGGCTAAGGACCGTTTTCATTAGGAGGGATGCCATACAGACCTCGATGCGCGCAGGCCTAACTGTCCTGTGATGAATCTGTCCCATGGGGTGGTGTCCTTGAATAATTTATGTTAAGTTATTGTTCTAGTTGCCTTTATATTTTGAAGTTGGAGGTTTCTGCTATATTAAGATATAGCTGGAAATTGTATGCATTACTTTTGCCAATAAGGAAGTCCAGTGGGTTGCATTATCTCTGGGCCTTTTTAGTGTCTCGCCAGTTCACTGCAGAACGTGAAACCCGCCAAGCAGGCATTGTAATTATTCTTCATGACTGTCTTTTTTTGTTGTTTTAAAGTGAGCAGCAGTTATGCATGCCTTGTACCCCATTTTTGTGTCTGTCTTTGTCTTGCTGAGTGCTACAGAAGAGAAGCAAGAGCTCAACACATTTATGAAGATAGGGGGGACTGTGTGTGTGTGTGTGTGGGGGGGGGGGGGGGGGGGGGGCGTGTTCACTTTTTCCAGATGTTTGTTGCTGAAGGAGTTGTTGATTTGCATGAGGGGAGCTGCTGTTCTCTGCATGATGTGGAGAAGCATGCTTCCTATTCCCAGTCATGACTTCAGCCCCCAAACAGTACCGATGCGTTTGCGATACGTGCCCTTCTAACCCAGCTGGCTCTGGTTCTTGGCTGTGACTGCATTTGTAGACTGAGCAAAAATAGAATAACCTATTCTGTGCTGTTTCTGTGCACGTGTTATCAAAAATGTTTAATATAATCATGCACATGCATGGTGGTAACTAAACAGCTGGGTGTAGCAGCTGTAAAATACCATGCAAAACCTTAAATTGTAGATCTGACCATCTTGGTCACAAAGCGTCCTCTTGTATTATGGGCAATTTCTATTATTACCATAGAGGTGTTTTGAGCAAGTTTTAATCACTGTAATATGTAAAGTATTATGATCTGCATTTAATTAAAATACTGAATCGTAAGCTGTAACACGTTGCAAGTAATGATTGAAGTACGAGATTCCTGAAAGCTAGTAAAAGTACTGTAGCGCTGTGCTATGCAAGTTAACGGTCTCACCAAAATCCTGCTCATGCTGTGAGTATTGTGCATGGTTTTCTGTATTCTGAAAGTTTTTATGAGTTGAATTTACAACTTTCCTTGGGGAACTCTTCTTCACCCTGTAGTAAAGGTGGACTTTCCTGAGTCATAAGTAGTAAACGGCTTCCTGTAAGCTTAACTGCCTTCCAAAAAGTGAAAGAGAAGGTTGATAATTATCACTTTGATTAAGACGTCAAGAAATCTATTAATGTGATCGGTGACATTTTTCTTTTTAAGGAACGTTAAGTTGGATGTCCCCCCCCCCCCCCCCCCCCCCGGGGTCCTGTCGCATTATGTGTGACTGTGCAATTTGCATGTTGGCATTTTTGACTAGAGGCATCTGTCAGTGGCGTCTGTGGACACCTTTCTCGGGTGATTAGCGAGCCCTTTCCTACTTGCCCTATCAGGTATCAGGCAGCAGTCCTTCCCCAGTGTTCTGTGAGCTGATAAGCTCCACATGAAGTCCTGGAGGGCGGTTTTGTGTTTTGCATGTTGTTCTGGCAATGAAGCCCTTATTTTGTGAAGTTTGGTAGTAAAAGTCTTTCCGTATGCATACATCTAGAAACAGGATTAAATTAATTAAGATTCATTAAGGCTCATTAGATGCATTATGAGAACTAATTTTATATGGGTGTTAATGGGGTGACTGGTCCCAAAGTAACATGTGAAAAGTTCCCTATTGAGTAGTTTTTTTTTGGGGTGGGGGGTGGGGGTGGGCATTACCTCTGATAGTGGTTACTGAAGAATTATGTAGGATTAGGGTCAATGCTGTTTTTGCATCAGGGGTAACACTGCAGGATTCTGCATCACACATGCATGGGGATAAGAGAGAACCACGTGGGCACTTGTAATCAAAAATCACAGGTGTATAAGGGCAGGGACGACGACATCATGATTTCAAATTTGAGTCACAATTATAATTACTTGAAATAGAAATGGGTAAGAGCCTTGGCGCTGTAGTGCTGCTGCCTGGCATGGCAGTATTTTTGAGATGGAGAGCTAATGTAGTGAATCTGAGTAAATTCATGAAAATCACCACAATCAGTTCAATGTATGATTTGCATTATATGATTTTATTTGGATGGGAAAATGTGTGGATGTGAAAACATTGAATTTACCATCAGGAAAACTGTGCTTTTGGTCCCCCTCCTCCGTGTTTTTAAGTGTAGGATTCGTTACACATTTTTTCTTCAGAGTTCCAGCGGCTTGTGTGGTTGTTTGAAAGCTCTTGGACCACGCGTCCAGAAGGGAGTTTCCAGGGCCTTGGAGATAGCTGACCCATATAAACTTCCAGGGCTGAGTTCCAAGAGCTGCCTGAATGGCCCCGATTGTACAACGCCCTCCTGGCGGAAGCTGCCCGTCCGCCGGGCTCTCGATCGCCGCTGACCTGTTCTCTGTCCAACGTGGGCCTCTTCACTGGAATCTGTTTCTACAGCCGTGTTTATCGCTGTGCTTGATTGGTGCCTTCAGACCGATAATGAATGCGAACATTAGAAAGTTGTCTTTTGGCTGACTGATCTCCTGCTGTAGCTTTAACGGACAGTGGGATTATGTTTACATATAATAGCGGCACTAACAGGTTTTCTTGGTCTTAATCAAGGGCTTTGTTTCTCTGCTGAACACTCTTGATGAAAATGGTTATCTGGGCTTGCAACGTGTAGACCTAGTGTTTTTATTGGATATGAAAATTCAGATCAAATATTGGGATTATTCAAGATTGTTCAAGTTTTTTACGTACATTATATATTCGTTCATTATTGTCCTTTAGAGAAATAACAAAATATCTATGCATTAGGTGTTTTATGGTCTTTACCTTGTTGCTGTTGCTAAATGGTTCTAGGATTTTCACACGTACACAATCTGTGAAACATATGTTAATGATACGCATTGAACAAAGACTCTTCATCTCAGTTTTTATGCCCTAGTAAAGTTAGACTTTTGACTGTCATTAATTGGTGGCCATAAAAATGGTCTTTGGTGCTGTGCGTCAGTGGCAGGTGTGCCTGTTCCACCTCGACGAGGTTTGCGGTGTGGTAATAGGATGGGCTCTGCTTGAAAGTAAACTCTGCAGACGTGAGTAATGGCAACTAGAAAAGAAGCACCATCGGGTGTGTCTGAGTCAGCTTGGGGGGCCTCCTCCCCCGATACTGCTTATGGACTAGTCCCCCGATATATGCATTTGTCCTGATATGTTAAAGCGAGTTGAAGTGACTTTCTAGCATCTCTACAAGTGTGCGAGGGGTTTTGGCATTTGGCTATGCTTGGGAAATCGGTGGCTGATTCTACAGCATAGTTGATTAAGTCAAAGGGTACAATGTACAGATGTAAATGCTGGCCTGCTTTAAATTAAAGTGAAGTGCTAGCTTTTTATCACTCGCACGTAAGTCCTGACTCGCGGACGGGAAGCCCTGTATCTCCCTTACGATGGCGCCTATTAACATCTGCCCCAGATGCTGTGCAGCTAGCAGCTGACCTGTCGATCTGGTGACAGTTATCATTTGCTGCCGAATATTCTTTGCATCATGGCGTCTACTTCTGAAACTACAACTATAATCATTTGACTTGTAGGAGGCTTGAGGTGCAAACTTCCTTCCCCAGTTAATTGGTTATATAGGGTTTTGTTTCCTTTGCTGTTGTCTGGCTTTTTCTGCTCAGAATTTGATTTATTTATTTTGTGCATTGTTACTTTTTAATTTTACACATCAATTATATTAGTTTTTACATCTACGTGGTTTGGGCCAGCTGAGTTGTGAAGGGTGCTATATAAGAAAATTGCAAGCTGAAAACTTTAGGACTAATCCTTGAAGGGATTTAATTTAATTTGTCTTATTGAATAAATCTGACTAAAATGAATCTCAACATGCTCATTCTCCAAGAATGTGTGTTTATAACTTCTTAGCTAGGCATGTGTCCACTGTTGTAGATTGTAACACCTTTTGATTATTATTGTGGGATTTTAATTTAAGTGGTTTGAGGGGATTTTAGCTCTGGTATTATTGTGTCTTGCCACTTTTCTCTTCAACGGAAACAATTTTTATGGTAAGTGCAGTTTTATCACGTATCATGTTTAGTACTGTAATTGTGAAATCACCGTGGCCCTTACTTACAATTCTCCTTTCCTGTTTGGGTTTTCCCTCATTGCTTACATCGTTCCATTTTTGGGTGGTTTTACGCCCACAAAAAACAAAAAAAAATAATCCAATTTTTAGTTTAATTCCATATATACATGTATACAGTTACAGGGATGCACGTAACTGGTACACAAGTATGCATTCACCTTACCATTCTTATTGTATGTGTATCTATGCTGATATGACAAATTACTGTATATTTTAACTTTTATATGCTAAGGTGCACTGTAATTCCTAGTAATAGCAGTGCAAATGCACAAAAAGTGTACGCATTTGTGCTGTTACAACAATCAATTGCCACATGTATCGCGTTTTGGTGTATGTGTACTTGTGTACCAGTTATACTACCAGTCAAAAGTTTTTGCATACCACAGGTTTTTACCACTTTTCAGTTTATTTCTTAAGCATTGGAAAGTTGACTGAACGATTATAAATGAAAATACAAGTCAAATAAAACAAGTTTCCTTCATAACATGCAAAGAGTATGTGACAGTGAATGTCTGACATCCTATTAACTGGTTGTGTGACGATGGCATAGTCTCATTGTAGGCTGTCATTTCACTTTAAATGCACTAGTTAACTTTTTTTTTTATCACATGAAACGGAGCAGTATTTAAAGTCCCTTGTAGAAAAGAGTGCCTCAAATTTTCTCTGCTTTTATAACTGTTAGAGGAGGTTACTTTGAATAAAAGTAATAAAGGTACTCATGGTGAACATAATGTAAACGTATTTAGTTAGCAAAGAATATTAAGTGTATTTTTAGTAAATGTTAAGTGAATGACATGCAAATGTAGAAAATCACTGTGTGTGCAAACACTTTTGACTGGTAGTATATATGCATCCCTGAGTATAAAATATGGTTCTCTGGGACTGTTGTATGACAGTTAGTGTTTTCTTACCAATTATTTTTGGATGGAGAGTGTCTAAACTTATTTAAGCAGAACCTCCCAAACAATCGGTATCTGTGTCAGGTTTTGAAACAATCTAGGGCTGATGGCATATTCAGGATGGAGTTTGATATATGTGTGGATATTTGTCTGTATAAATTAATATGCACATGTTTAAACATCCTGAATGTAATAGGGATGATTTTAATCAATGGCCAGAAAGATTAAAGACCTGACTAGCTGTTTTTGTATTGGACAGGCTGGGACTTTAATGAGGTAGTCATTTGTTATCTAGTCGGGGTTGTCCGACTGGGTGGGGGGAGTCGACAGTTAGGCCTATGCAGTGAAAGTCAAGTCCACGTCAAATAATCGCTGATGATGTCATTGATAAATCCACAAGAGAAGGAAATGCTTTGCAGCAAGCGAAGATCTGTATTCGCAAAACACCAACAATATTAGACAAAAGTATATCGGTTATCAGTCAAATTTTCCAAGGCTGTAATATGGGGAGAGAAGTAAAAAGATATTCATTAATGCATTAAATGTAACTGAAGTACAAAAATAATTCCATCCGCTCAGTTTTTGCACACTACTTCTATCTCCTTTTCCCGAACTTCTGCGTAACTGGTATTGTCTGAGGTGTCCATGTTGGTGTCAGTCATGACCAGTTGACGTTAATCTTAAAGCGTCATCGCAGAGCAGTATAGACAACTTTTTGATAATAGTCGATAGATTAATCCATAGAAAAATCGTTAGTTGCCGCTCTGGTCAGGTGATCGTATGTTTCATGTTTTCTGAATTTGTATGCTTTGTAGGGATGCAAAGATTCATCGGCTACTCATTGAAAAATCCATTTTTTGCCCTGACGGCAATCAGCCTAAATATGGCAGATTTTAGGAGCTGATCCAGTATTTTACCAACTAACACTACTTTTTGGTCCAAGTTAGCGATGGGCGATTATGGCAATATTTTCTCGTACCAGGTTGAAAATGTGTCCACAGTGCACATTTCTGAGGTATCGTAAGAATCACAGTATAGCACTACATTCAAATTTACATTTATTTGTATTGCTGAGGTACTTTTGGACATAGAAGTAAGGCAGATGGCACATTAAGGACACACTAGCTGTCATGAAGTCACCTAGACATAAGTGTGGCTAAGCTGGGCTTCCAATTAATGCCCAGTACTGTACTTAACACTTAACGACAGGGATAAGCAGCAAGTGCCTTATCACACAATGCCTTTGTGTTCAGGGGTTGCAACAAAACTACAACAAAAAAAAATGATTGATGTGAAACAAAGTAATTTCAGCCTGCATAACATCTCAACGCTGTCTGTAGATATCACTACTATGTCAGTTACCTCTCATTTGATATCAGTTAATTGAATCAATTGAATAAACAGTGTTTGGCGTGGCTATTTCGGGTATTTCGTGGGTATTTTGGTCTGGCACGCATATGTACTGAACACACGCAGCAACTGTGGAAACTTTGTGTGCTTGTGTGTTTCCCCTGAGCAACATTTGGAAAGTGTTGTAGTTTCATCCGCCCCTATGCATACGCACATATTTAGGGTAAACAAGGATAAACCAGGACTTCATGACCTTCCACTGCTGCACGTTCATGGATATTTTATTTTGTTATACTATATATTTTGTTTGGTAGGCAGTATTTGTGTTGCGCAGTTCTAATATTAAGCTGAAAACTGCTAATATAAATAACAGTACAGGTCGGGTCCACTTAATTTTCTAAATGTGCATCTTAATGGATATTAATATATATACTTAAGTAATTCAAAATAAATATTCTCTCAAGTAAATTTTACTTTTTTAGTAGTAGGTTGCAGCAGTATTGACAGACATTTTCATTTAAGAATAACGGTCATACTTTGTTCAGTAAACCACTATTTAAAAAGCCATTTTTGTTACCTTTAGCCCTGCTGTACTGAGAACGTACCGAACTGTGATTTTCGTGTACCGTTACACCCCTACTAGCTATGTGTATATGTGCGAGCGCCTCATCCTCGGTCGCAGCGTCTTCCACACTTGGAGATTCCGCAAATTCACAGTAAAAGTTGCCGGCAGAGGAACTACCCCAGAAGCGTTCGGAACACCCAGTTTAATTTGAGGCCTGCAGAGCCTTTTTTATTTGAAAAGGTTATTTAAAATATTTTGCTTGCAGAAAGCTAAGTTCATTAAAGGAGTGTTTTTTTTTTTTTTTTTTTATAAAAAAAAAAGGTTTAGTCTGCTAAGTATTATTAAACTAAGAAACTTGGGGTTGGCCAGGATCGGTATTGGTAGGTGAGGCTTAAAAAAATCGGGATTGGCCACATAAAATGTAGCCTGTGCGTCCTTAATGCTCTGCATGGCCGGAATCCCCCTATGGGCATCATTGCTTGTTAGAATTTAAGTCAGCTGAAGGCAGGTTTGAAGGTGTTTTTGGGTGGTGTGTGTTTATAAGCACACACATGTGCGCACTGTTGGACTGGTGTCCTGCCCAATGCGTTTCCCGGCCTTGCGTCCCATGCTGCCTGGGATAGGCTCCAGCCCCCCCCCCCCCATGTGGCCTTGTCCCAGATATCCGGGTCGGAGAGGGATACTTGGATAACCAACTGTAATAAGTTGTCAGTGTATCTGCATCAGTATCTGATGGGTTTTAATGGTAAATGAAGACTGAAGGTCAGGACTAATCCAAACTCCGGCTTCTGTCTCAGAATTCCATGACAGTGTGGCAGTGGTTTTCGTTTGTCCTGTGATGATTCAGGTTGTGTACGTTATGGATGTAAGCAAAAATAACGTCTGACCTATTCCACGGGCAAGCTGGAAAGGACAAATTTAACAAGGCAGCTGTATAAAAAGCAAATTCACCATCTGGAAAACTAGTGAAAATAGTCATCTGAGCTCTTGTATACCTCCTGTTGTTGCTCATTTTGTTTGGCTTTTGTTTAATATGTCATGACATATAACTGTCTGCTTATGGTGTTGTTTTTGTGGTCACAGCACGGAGAAACTTCTGTTGCAATTAAGAATACGTATGATTCTGAACTTTCATGAATGGCCGCCTTTGCCACGACCTGGAGTACAGCAATGCAGCTGCAGAGTAAACCCATAAGCGGCCGAGCTTCCTGGAAGCCTCTGAAATGCTCTCTCCTTGCCACTTGTGGGTCATGCATCTCACGTTCTGAATCTCGATTTGTGCAGGAACCCCTCCACAGCTTTCTACCAAGCCTTTCCCCCTAGCAAGTTACGGGACTCTAAGGGCCACAGTCATAGGTATGATCCTTGTGTGTGAGCCAGCAGCGAGCCCCTGTGTGTGCATGGCACCAGCATGTTTGGGATGCCTCCCTAGGCGAATCACACCCTCAGCAGCACATGCTGAATGACTCTGGCATTCATAACACCTCATTCTTAAAGTCACATGGCTTATTTTTTTTCATGTTGGGACGCATTAACAAATAGCGTTGTGGTTTGGGTGCTGCTAATGGAAGATCACTAGCGGGCATTCTCCTTATGATCCGGTGTAACTTAACCATGTTTACATAATGTCCTGTAATTGTATATTAACAATCGTATATCAAAAGTTAATCGAAAACAGATTGGTTTCCATGTCTTTCCAAAATGGCAGTTTTTATGCCAAAGCTTAAACATCTTTAATAAAATATGGGTTGCATATTCATGAATGTCTTGACAGTTTTTGACAAACCTTGACAATATTTTTCAAGATGCTCCCCTCCCCCACCCCTTCTTGTTTGTGTGACTAACACACACTTGTGGTTGCTGACTAATGGGAGGTTATATTAAAATGAACTGGGCTTCTCGCTGAAGAGAGAACGCTTGTATGGGGCAGTAGGGGAACTGTTACATTTGGTGCTGTATTATGCGATATGAAACTAGGCTTGGAGTGTCCATCCTTGCTGCTTATCGCAATCACCAGGGGGCGCCATTGACGCCTTGCATTAGGACCATCCCCCGGAGTTCTCACTGCTTATGTCTGTCACTTATTGATTCAGCTACAACTCCGATGTGACAAAACTACATGTGTGTCTGGGAATTTGAACACTATGGATTACTTGATTGATGCGTACATTGGAGATGGAGAAGATTTCATAAGTTGAAACCAGAATGCATAGTAGATATTAGTGTGTAATGTGCGATGAGAGACCGTTGCTTTGCATAAGTGTACGTTTTGATACACGTCATTGTTTACACACCTAGTTGACATGAATCATCAACATCTCAGGATATTTAGCTCTCAAGCAGTACAGTGTCTTTCCTTTTAATACTTATCGCTACTTTACTAATTGTGTGTAATCTTAGTGTCATGTAGTCTCACCAGGTATAGAAATCTAAGAAACACTGTTGCTCAGATGTTGTGGGTCACTTTCCCCCCCCCTCTATTGTACTGAACAAGTCCATCAGATGTCCATTCATCCCCCTACATCGTTGATATAATGACTTGTTTTTTTGTGAGCTCCTTGAAAATGTATGACTTACGGAAAGAGAAATGCCTGTCATCTATGCAAATGATTGTCCAGTTTGAGCTGAGCATGCTCCCTGGCTTGTCCGATCTGTTTTTGCCTAATGCTGCTGTTGTCGCAAACAAGATTTTCTGCTTCGCTGAAAAATGACAGGCAGTGTGAGGTAACTCACTGTTTATAACCTCGCTTCTCCGGGGATGTGGAATGTGATGTGTAGTTTGCACGTTCTCCCTGTTTTGATGTGGATTTCTTCTATGGGTGATCTGGCTTCCTCACACAGTCCAAAAGACATGCAGTTTGGATGCAGTGATTTTGTCTGTACTGTCCTTAATTTGCTTGAGTGTTCTACGGCAAACTGGCATCCCATCCAGTGTTTCTCTCTCCTTGTACAATCCCTCATATCCTGTGCTTCCCGCAGGTCTGCTTTGGATAAGGGGTTGTGGAAACTGGATGGATTAAATCATTATGCGATACTGACTTCCTTACTGAATTTCCTGCATCATCACCATAAGTTTCAGCTTGGGTTTAAATGGGAAACCTTATACAAAGCGAACTTGATGTGGATTCTCTCTCATCTGACGTGAAAGTGTCTTTACTTTGCCACTAGTGTGTGTTTGTGTTCCTTGAGCTGCCTTGGGTTGGCTTTGTGGTTAACCACAGCCCTGTACTGGATAAGCAGTTATTGAAAGCGGATGGATGAAATACGACAGGACATTTGGATAGAACAGCCTTATAGGACACTGTAAAAATTCCAGTGTAGCCCTGCTAAAATGGCAGACTTGTGGGCCTCTTTCTTAAAATAGCTGAAGAACATGGAAAAATGCTCAATGTGCTGTTGTGTGTGGAAATTACGATTTCATCCTGCCATCAATATTTGTTCCCAGGGATAAACAGTTAAGACGTCTTTCTGAGGTTGAATCCCTGATACAGTAGGAAGTTGCCAGGTGATCATGTGTAGTATTACTCTAAAGCACAGATCTGCCACATAAACAGGTTTGTACCCTGGCCTTAAGGACAGCCTAAAGTGACATAAGAAGGGCAAGCCTTTTGGTCTTGGCTAACCAGGGACATCTGTGCATGAATCAGTTCTTTGGTAATGCAGTGACACAGGGAATCATTGCTTGCGCTTGGTCACAGATCTGTTTTAGCTAACCAAGGGCCTTTATTTTATAAATAATTCTAGATATCACTTTTCTGGGAATATTTTGTCCTTGCTTGGAGGAGAAAAAATATATAAATCTTCCCCAGGTGTAGGTGTCTTGGCTACAATTCCTTGGTTCGACAGATTAAATGTGCAATAGACCTTTGCCGTCTGAGTAAGCGGAATACAAATTCGGGCATTTCTGCTATAATATGACAGATGTCTTTCTGTAAAAACCTTGAATTACGCAACATCACGCAACAGCAGGGCTTACGGAAAAACAGGCTGTGGGGCAGACCATTGCAAGCAAAAGAAGTACACCATTATGTTCAACACTTCATAAGATCTCATTTGTTTTTTTTTTCCTTCAAATGTTAGTGGTCTAGGTATCTGGTGAAGGGATACGATACAGAAACCTTTAACATGCAAGGATTTCATGCGGTTCTGTTCTGATTGGTTATGATTGATATCAGTATTAAAGTGTCTTAGTTTTGTAGTACAGTCAGACTCTAGGCAACTAAAGTTAAGATCTTGCAATAAAAATCTTTCAGTGATATTCAGTAACAGTGATGTGACGGGCCCAGTTATTTATGAATGCTTAATCCATTTTTGGATTTTTTCCCCCCTCCCTGTTTCCCTCGTTAAATTTGAGCTCAATTGAGGGTTTTGAATCATCGTTGCAGACGTATCGTAGACATTTGGACTGAACTTCCCATTCCGATTTGTTTTTCTTCATTACCACCTAAAAATTAGCACTTCCAAAACGGAGCATATGGGTTAGCAAAATATCTAGCGTACTCCTCCATGTTCAGGCACATTACTGTACTAGGCGAAAAGTCAGCGCGAGGGGGCTAAAGTCACGTACAAGTAAACGGAAGGTCTGCTTTATACAGGCATCTTTCGCCTGTTTACCAGTTAGCATTTGCATTTAAATGAAAGTTTCATTATAAACTTGTCCATCTCCAGACTCCCTAAGGCAGCTTATCTTTGTTTTGCAGAAACTTCGCTGAGGGAAATATGGGTCGGAATGGTTTAGTATAAGTACTCAATCCCTGTTTAGACTGGGGCAGCTCAAAGAATTTTGTTAATTTAACCATTCTCTTGCATATTTCCATTTGTCATGAGTGTTTAGGCATATCTGCCTCAAGCTTTGCAAGTTTTTTTTTTTTTAATGATTTCCATAAAGTTTTCAACGTAATGGAGCATATTTAACCGCTTAAGCGAATAGTTGTCAGAAATCGGATATATCACCGAATCGTTTTCGGTAGCACTGCTGTTTTTTATCCGAATGGTGTCATGGAGAATTAGGTTTTTTCTTCACTCTGTTACGGTTTCATTTATTTTACTTTAATCCTTATGATGTTTTTCAGCTCGGTTTTAGTAAAACTTGTTCATGGTACAAGTAAGTTGTTGAAACGCTTGTCGGTGTTATGCCATACATACATTCATACATAATTCAGCCAGCAGATGGCTGTATTAATTTTAATCACAAGGATTGCTTTTCGCATGGTAAAATCAAATCCGCCATGCTTCAGCTATTTAAATCAGTATTCCTCGCAATCTTCTGTCAGTAACTTTCAGCGACCAAATATTGATTCTTGCTTTTATTTGTTGGGTTGTGTTCGTACAGGTTTTATGAATTCTCCGTTAATTGTAGTTCTGTTTTTTTTTTTGTTTTTTTTGTGTGTGAAATGCAGGCAACCTTAAAATGTGGAACAACAGGGGAAAAAATGTTTCCCTTCTGCCCTTCAATAGGCTTACTGGAATGACAGTGAGTTGAAATGCCTCCTGACAGACTACAGTATTTGACTACGGGGCACAAAGAGGTTAATGTCACCTTAACCCTGACAGATTTGCAGAAGTGAACGGGAGATTTGGAGAACGACTTAATTGAAATATTTGCATTGGTACAGAGCTGTCCTTTGCTTCGATGGATTTTTTTTATTATTGAGAAAAAAGAACTACATTCTATATTTCCTGTCTTAAACTTTAGAAAAGAAAAGATGGCAACGCGGGTTGAAATCGTAAGACGACGTCGGACCTGTCCTATTTTAAATATTTATTTCTCGTGTTCCGGTTTTAACTTGAAGTACTTGGTGTTAAATTCGCGTTAAATGTAGCCTTTCGTGGTATATATTTTAGTAGAACATTCTTATTCAATAATCAATCCCTTTTTCCTGAACGGGGAGAGATTTCAAGTTGACCCGGGAAAGATTTATCCATGCCTATTTTAAAATCGTACTGCATTATGATTATACAAGTATGCACGGGAATAAAATGGAATTGCTGTTAAATTAAGAAAACGTAAACATGCTACTATTAGTATGTCTTGGGACGGTACAGTATTTTCGTCGCCCTAGATGGCGTTCACGTGGTGGGGGCGTGCAGCCGTGCAGCAAACCCCTCCCAACCCTATTTATTTTGTTCATATGACTCCTTTTAAAATAGACGAGTTGTTCCCTAACGTCATAATCTTCTACAACGTTACCAACAGCACTTAGTGTAATTTAACAGATCTGTAAGCAGACCTTAAAGGTGAATATGCGCAGTAAGATGACTTACAGATTGACTTGCTCACCTGGATCCTCACCCACATATTCAGGGAACTTTGGCTCATGCAGAAGGCGGCTCAGGTATCTTATTTATATTTTTCTGACTTTATAAATGAATTTTAAGTTTTACGACTAAAACGAAGAAGTACAATCTAATCTTAAAACGCGTCGACTGAGAACTGCATTAGTTACCATTAATTGTATATCTAGCTTTTTATAAATAAGTAAAAATATAATAAACTAAAGCTTTAAAGACATAAGTCATGTTGCTTATAGTATTGGGGTCTCCACGTGCGCGCTTCGGACTACCTGCTGTTTGTCACGTACGGAGCTCTGGGCAATGCCGTGTATTTTAATTGTTGAATTTCCCCTTAGATTTTGATTTTAAATATATTCATAGTGTTGCCTGGTTCCGCATTTTAGAAATCTATACATTTGTGCTTCAATTCTCTTAGCTGACAACTTGCCGATTTCTACGCACGCTGCTTGGCCAACTAATGCAAGGTTTCTGTTTGCAGTGTCCGCTAAAAAATCCACCGTTTATACAATAACATGGCAATAATAACTTTTTTTATGTTTTTTTGTTAGTTCGCGCAAATACACTTTCTATCGCTTTGATTAAACGCCAGTGATTTTTTTTTAAATTTACGGACAACCCCAGTAACGTTATATCCATGCAGCTGCAGCGCCGCCTAGCGTTCTGCAGACAGTGGGGCTCTTTGTTCGGCGTGAAATGCGCGCTTCTCTGTTCTGCAAGAGCAAAGACCGAACAACTGGAAATATCAATAGGAAAGGTGAAATAAGGGAGTCATGCCACCATGTCTGACCGTCTGTCTCATACCCTGGATACCGAGCACCGTAAGCGTAAGTTAAACGCGTCAGTATATGGGGAGGTAAATAGAGTTGCGTTTATCTGGCGCTATAACAGCGGTCATCCGTAGAAACACTGACGTGCAGCCGACGCCGTCGCTAAAGGAATGTCTTTTTTAAAAGGAATATTTCAAAACTGCTCTTAAGACCTGAAATCGATGGGGGTTAGTGTTTTTGGCGAACCGGGAGGGAAGATGGAAAGATTATTTAACGACGTGTGGGGCGCACGATCTTAGTTGAAATTGATTTGTTCCTGCAGTGTTCTTTTGGCTAATTAGTTGGCATTAAACCAGTACAGTGTGGGCTTTTTTCCCCGTTTGGTATAGATTGGGAGTTCCGATTTATTATGTTAGATTTCTTCTTTCGTGAGGCTGTGAGCGGCCACCATTAGCACAGGCCGTTTTTCGGGAGGTGCAGTGTATAAATGACAAGCATCGGTGCTATGTCGATCCTTGCAATATTTGATAAAACTTAATTTATCCCCAGAGAAAATCTTATGCCAAGGCATAGTTCTCACGTGCTTAGAGATACTAAAAGTAAAAAGACAATATAATACTCCCATATAATGTTGATCTGTCTGTATTTGTAATCGCTATCGAAGGTGCACCCTGCTGTATAAAAGTAACCGTGCAGATCGCGTGAAGTGAGCTGAATAGTTTTGCGTTTTCAGCAAAGATGGACAAAACCAGTCTGTATTGAATTCTAGCATTGGGTTTGCTGGCTGTTTTACTATTAACCTGGTGCACGTGAACCTGGTCTGACAGCCCAGGGTGTAATATCAAGATTTTTCCAATTTCTTGTGATTTTAATGAGTTTTTTTCTTCCCTCTTCTAGTGCATCTGGAGCAAGTATTGTAGCCATTGATAACAAAATAGAGCAAGCAATGGTAAGTTGTATTTGTCAATCATAATTGGCTTAGTTTGTGATCAGTGTAACTTTGCCTGCTTATAATGACCATGATAAACTTTCCCACAAAGCCTTCTGTTATGTAAATTACTTTGAAGAAATAATAGTAGCAGTAATTTTTAAATTTTTCATTGAACCTTATGTGGTTGTTGCTTATGTTCCTGTCATATTTTTATAAACATTTATGTTTTTCCTCTTCACGTCACAGGATTTGGTGAAAAGCCATTTAATGTATGCTGTTCGCGAGGAGGTTGAGGTGTTGAAAGAACAGATAAAAGAGCTCTATGAGAGAAACTCTGTACTGGAGAGGGAGAATGCGGTGTTGAAATCGCTGGCCAACAATGACCAGTTGTCCCAGCTCTCTGTCCAGCCGAACAACCCATGTAATAGCACTCCTCCACAGCAACTCCCAGTCAGCGTGGCCCCCCAGGAAGCCGTTCAGCCGGTGACCCTCCCCCTGCAGCCTAATGTCTCCTCAGCGTGAAGTGCATTTTTATTACCCACAGACAAAATGTGGGCAAGGAAAAAAAGTTTAGTCTGCAATTTAAAAGGAAAAAAAAAAAAAGCCTGTCTTGTTTGCCATCGGTCTTCAACCTGTGAAGAGCTTCAGTGTATGCTGTACGTCCATCCCAGTATTAGACAATCATTGTGTGAGAGCTTTCTTTTGGCTTGAAACCTCACGCTGGGGCAGGCCTTGTCCAAGGGGTGTTAACTGCAACACGGGATGAGGGCTGAGAAGATGGCGACACGAGATGACACTGGGCCTGGATCCTAGGGGCCAGTTATGGGACCGTCCCGGTCGGCTGCAGTGAATGGTCAGGATGTGCGGAAGAGCAATTACCAAGGTCAAGACGAGGATCCGAGAGAGATGAGAGTTCCGTTTTACACGGAGGTCAACTTTGAGCCTTTCTGTTTCCTGAAGAGTTGAGATTTTAGGGGCCACTATGTTTCAACATGAATCCAATCCATAAAATCCATAGTTCAATTATCCTCTTTGTTTTATTTATTACTGGGCTGCTATTTTCATAATGTAAATGAACAATGTCACAGAACCATTCTTAAAAATATTGAATTTTGAACATTTGATATGTAAGACAATTGGTTATGCATTGATATGGCGGCGTATTGCATAATCTATTTAAATAACTGGGCAATAAAGTCAATTCTGATATAATTCTAACACTAAAGGCAATTTGACTGGGATAGTTTAACAAATAGTTAAGATCCAGTTTGAGTGTACATTTTGTATAGTATAAAATATTAAGAACATGGCACGTTTGTACATTAAACACAAGTTCTTGTCACATAAAATCTTAAATGAATCTTTGGTGAACTATTTTGATAAATACGAAAAAGTTCATTTCTTTTGCTAGTTTCTTTATCTATGGAATGGAAAGGTAATTGCCATACTTCCCCGTCTTGGAAAAAAAAGACTTGTGCATAAGGAAACTACTTGTGCATATTAATCGGGTGGAGGGAATCAAAAAAAGAAAAAAAAGCTGTGAAATTGTTCAGCCTACTTTGTAACCAAAGAAGCAAAGCTGTAAATTCAGTTTTTACTTTGTAATGCACATCCTTTATGTTGCTCCTTTTTTTTTTTTTTATTACTTTTTGTCTTGTTTTTCTTCCCCTCTTTTTGCCGTTTAGCATGCTCTGCATGATCTATAATCTTCAAACCATTTTCTTACCTCATGTTTTGGTTTAGCACTCTTTATTGTAACAAAGTAGTCTGTGAACAATGGAAATGGAAAGATGTTAGAGCGAAGAGCTGGCATCGATGGAGATCTTGGTGGAGGAGAGTCCTGGTGTTACAAACGCGCTCGATGGAGAAAATGAAGTGAGCCATCTTTTTGTTCATGTAAATTGTGTTTTGAATTTCATATGCAGAAAAGTTTTGTTACATTGCAAATTTTAATGTATTTAATAAATGCAACAATCAGAGTTCCAGATGGTCGTCTGTGTTTTAATGGAAAATCACATGATCTCTGTGGTTCATAAATATCGAGCACAGTGTTTCCTAAATGGGGAAAATTTAGGTATATCTCCAGACATGGTCTTTGTGCATTTTAACACATTCCTTTGCAGTTAACCTGTTAACCCAAGAGTAAACTGGTCACTGGAGACACTTGCCTGCTATTTCATCAGAATGTAAGAAACAAAAGGTGTTTAGTACATCTGTCTTAGCTGTTTACCCAAGTATACAGTTGTGTTCAGAATAATAGCAGTATGTTTTAAGAAGTGAATACAGTTCAAAATCCTTATAATTGGCTTTTATTCCCATACAAGCAAATGCATTGTAAACACTGCACATTCTGTTCCAAATCAAAACATGATGTATCAAATTTCTGCTGTTCCTTTACATAGTGATTTTCTGCACTTTATATGTTTTCCCCTCTCCAATCAAAGTGCGCTGTTCTTATGCACAATGTCTGGATTGACGCATTTTACTCAGATTTTCAGAGAGAATTGCACTATAACCAGCACGTACAGCATCTGCTGCCACCTTTCTTTAAATAAGGGCCGTAATTGACACCTGTTTTTTCGGAGAATGAATGACCTCACTAACTGAACTCCACACTGCTGTTTTGAACACGCCCCTTTCAATTAATGATTGTTACACAGAATCAGCTGCATGCATGTCATGACTGTTGGTTTTCTATTACTCTACTACACCTGCTAGTAAATTATTTGCCGTGTAAATATAATTTCTACCAAAAACCATGATTGATCAGGTTAGTGATGTCGGACTTCTATTATTTTGAATACAACTGTATGTCACTGCAGCTGGGAGCAGAGTGTCGAGTGGGAGGGACAGTGTTGAGTAGTTTTATGGTTAGGGTTGGAGTGTCACATGGTAACGGTTATAAACCCCGCCCACTCGACATTCGACTCCTGACTGCAGCAACATGCTTCTCTTCACCTGTATGTTATGTTAAGATGAAATAAGGGTTTAGGAGGATCATCCAAAGTGAATCATATGACGGTATATTTTTAGTTTACTTGGAGTAAGGATTTCCATTGCTAAAGGAAAATACTACTGACAATAAATGCAGCTTATAGATTATTGATTTAAAATGGTTATGTGTGAATCTAAAATTTTAGAAAACAAATGCTATTAATTGATGATAGCATGCAGACATTGTACTGTTAGATTGAATAGTTGGTGTCATCCAGTTAAATATTCTATAGAAATACAACAGTCATTGAGGAAACGATTAAATATTTTTTTTCTGCTGCTACTTTACTACTGTTCATCCCACTGGGTCAATTGTCTTAGCATCCATCAGAGTGCTTTGCCAACACACTGAATTAACCATATTATCTTGAAGCATACAAGGAAATAGATGATTAAATGTAATCATATGGCTAAGTAAGTAAATCAGCTCTTTCCTGGTGCTTGTAAGATCATATTATGCACCCTTAAAAGTAACAGATATAAGGAGAATTTTCACTCGCCAGAATACAGTGACGTCAATCACATAATAACCCTGGTCAGGTACAACAGCCGCGCAGCTTAAATCTGAGCATGAAAAATTGGATTTGTGCTCCACCTAGCGGCTATAAGATGTACACCATCTGTATGACATGCTATTCTACTGACACTGAATATTACCTTCCAGCAAATACTTATATATTATTTTATTAGTTAATAAGTCACTTTTTTGTAAAATTTTACCTGAAAGTAGTCACAATGGTTCACATTTTTATAGTATTAATGTGGTACCATATAAAATTTTGTTTGCAGCTGGATATAGGAAAAATAGATAAACAATGTTGAAATTAGGGTTGTGCACCATTTAGAATGACCTTAAAATTCCAATTCAATTTGTGAATTTGAATTATGGTTGAATACAGGATGTAGATTTGCAATTAGAATTTGAATTTAACGATGTAGAATTAAAATGGAATCGAATTCAAATAAATTCACATACATACAGTGGTGCTAGAAGTTTGTGAGGCTTTTTTTCTGTTTCTACATAAATGTGATGTAAAACAATAGATTTTCAAATAAATCCTTAAACTAGATAAAGAGAACCCAGTTAAATAAATGTAACTAAAACATTGTAGTTCTTCATTTATTTATTGAGGAAAATAATCCACTGAGACATATATGTGTGTGGAAAAAGCAGGTGAACCTCTGCTCTCAGTGAGTGGTGTGACCCTCATTGTGCAGTAATTACTTTGACTAAATGTTCCTCTTAACTGTTGATCAGTCCTGCACATCGGCTTGGAGGAATCTAAGCTCATTCCTCCTTACAGAACAGCTTCAGCTCAGGGACACATGAACTGCTTGCATGAACTGCTCGCTGCTCACATGACCTGCTCGCTTCAGGACCCTCCACAATACACTAACAGGAATAAGCTAAGGATTTTGACTTGGCCATTCCAAAACATGACGTTTCTTCTGCTTTAAACCATTTTTTGGTAGAGCGACTTGTGCGTTCAGGGTTCGCCGTGTTGCTGTGTGACCCACTTTCTCATGAACTTCAGCTCAGCTGAAAAACAGCTTCTTACCTAGAGATGCAGTTTCCATCTCGCCACCCCCAATACTGAATACTCGCCACTGAAGACTGAGACTGCAAAGTCCCTTCCAGTTAGCCTCTCCCAACCATAACTCACTGCCGCTAATGCGCTTTGTCATTTTAGCCTTTTATATCACTTACAGTAACATAAAAACAACAAACCACAATGCATCAATGTAGCAACAATATGTTAATCATTTCAGTGTGTGGCTCAGCGCGTTAAGCCTGATTGGAAGGTTGCTGTAAACATGTTGTTAACTCTTCCCATTACAGTCTCCTAATTACTAAGTAATTACCCAGTAAATAAATTGTAAACTACAGTATATTATTGGATGATTACCACAGGTAATAAGTAGGTAAATACAGAGAAACTACGGCTGAAATACTAAGAAAAATCTACACTGTTACCTTTTAACCCAACCATGTAGTTGTGACAGGTTTACATTGGTAATAACATAGATATAATTGTGTACTTATTACCTAGGAAAATAGGCAACCAATTCTTAGATACACCTCCACAAATACTCATCAATTCAAGTTACAATTGTAGATATCCAAGGTTTATGTTTGTAACAGCCCAAGTTTAATTACATACTAACTTTGTTAGCATACACTGCATATACTGTATCTTTGTTATAAAAATGTTATGTTATTCACAACGAAAAAACACTATATTTGAACTGTCACCTAAATAAGTTATTTATCTGTCATTTTGCATACCATGGTGGGTCTTCCCCCAATACTCAGTGCCGGCTATACTGACTGCAGTCCCCAACTAAAGAAATGTCCCAAACTCTCTATTTACATGGAAAGTCAAACTAGTCTCTAACCTGTTGCAAAGCAACTATGTTTAGCAGAAATCGCCAACCCTTTCCCGGACTGGATCGGAAACCAGACCAGTTTTCTGAGTAAACACAACCTGCCTGCAAACATCCTGCTATACAAGTTTTGTCAACACCTTAGGTCAGTACATTACAACCTAAATGATAAAACCTTTGAAGATCCTTTGCTTATTAAATTGAACACTATTGAACAATGAGTCACGTGTACTGGAGTAAACCGTAATTGGATTTGCTATGATGTGGGAATTGGTGGCTTAATGGTTGGGGAAGCGCACTTGTAATTGAAAGATTGCTGGTTTGAATCGCCGATCAGCAAGGCACCACTGAGGTACCCTAAGCAAGATACCCCCCTCACCCCACCCCACCCCACCCCAAGCACTCCCCGGGTGCTGAATTGGTTGCCCCCTGCTTTGTCACGATGTCACATATGAGTTAAATGCAGAGGATGCATTGTGCTGTGGTGTGTCATCACCAAATTCAATGTTTTACTTTTTGCTATAGTCCTAAGGTATTTATTTCTATTTTATTATAGCATGATTTGGGTTGTTTTTTCTTTTGATATTTTATTTTTTAGGCTGCTGTAACAAGTAAATTTCCCCAGTGTGGATCAACAAAGTCTTATCTTAGCTTATCTTAGCTTACCTTATCTCATGTCATCTACAGAACAGGCTATAAGTTATGCATATTTTTTTTTTCTTACAATCATGCAAATTTAAAGCACAGTTTACTCACGCTACACTTTTAGAGATAGTATATAGAGCTACCATTTTGGCAGTAAATCTATTATGTTTTGCAATTACTTATGTTTTTCTAGATTAAATGACATTCATGTGTTTCTTCGAATTTCTTTGAATTGAAATGAATTAAATTCTTCTTGTCATTCTATCATTCCAATTCAGTATCCTGTGGGATGTGGCCACAGACCTCTCTATAGGCTCTCTATACATATGACCTTCTGCAGTTTGCTTATCGGGAGAAGGTGAGTGTGGAAGATGTGATCCTCTTTCTGCTGCACAGGGCAAGGGAAGTGGTGCTGGGTGGATCACGTTCTTCGATCTCTCCAGCACCTTCAACACCATCCATCCCCTCTTCCTGAGAGATAAGCTGACAGAGATGAGGGTGGACTCCTTCCTGGTGTCCTGGATTACAGACTACCTCACGGGGAGACCACAGGATGTCAGGCTAAGGGACTGCTCCTCAGAGACAGTGGTCTGGAATACTGACACCCCACAGGGGACTGTGCTCTCCTGGTTTGTTCACCCTGTACACCACAGATTTCAAGTACAACTCAGAGTCATGCCACATGCAGAAGGTCTCTGAAGACCAAGGAGATGGTGGTGGACTTTATGGAAGACCAGGCCTCCTCTACAGCTAGTCCCCATTGAGGGGGTTGATGTGGAGGTGGTCAGGAGCTACGAGCACCAAGGGCTGCAGTTGGATGATAAACTGGACTGGTCAACCAACACGACTCACTGTACAGGAAGGGGCAGAACCAGCTCTATTTTCTCAGTAGGTGTTGATCCTTCAACATCTGTGGGAAACTTTTGTCCCCTAGGTGTCAGGATTGGTTGCTGTCTGGTCCTGTCCCGTGTTCCTTTTCTTCATTTGGCCAGCAGTTCCATTTCTCCTGGTGTTGATAGCCGTCAATGTTAGTGTTTTCTAGTCTCTAATGTCCATTCATTGTAATTTAGTCCACCTGTTCCTTGTTGCCCTGAGCCCTCAGTGATTGGTTGGATTGGTTACAGTTCTCACCTGTCCTGTGTCATAGCTTGTTAGTAGTATATTTAAGTGCCTGCTCTTCTTCTCCTCCTCAGTGATTCATTGTGGCTGTTTCCCTGTGTTAGCTGTGTAGCCATTATAGTTATCTTGTGTCCCTTCCTGCCTTTTGTATTGCTGTTCCTGTTGTTGATCTTTGCCTTAGTTTGTTTTTCCAGTTTTGTTTTGACCCCTCACGGTCCCCTTATGTTCTGGTTCTCCCTTTCTGTTCTGTTAAATAAGCCCCCTTTGTTGAGAGCTGCTACATGGATTGTCCCTCCATCATGCCCCCCCATAACACCCAGGCCAAAAGGCTATTCGACTCCTCGATTAAACTGACTTAACTTCTCTTTCTTCATTGGTTATATCAACCCCAGACAACATCTGTATTCAGTATTTACAAATGTATATTCAGCTACAATTTATAATGCTACAGTATTTATAGTATAGTATTTTTAATATCAGTGTATTATAACTTTTACATTTACAGTATGCAGTAATTCACAGTATATTTCTTGCTCATTCCCTTGCACCATTGGTGAATACTGTACCTCTAAATCAGCGGTGGCCAATCTTATCCTCAAAGGGCCGGTGTGTGTGCAGGATTTTGGGATAACCTGTAGGTGAGCTGTTCAAACCCAGGTGTGAGGACTCTTCAGCCAATCAGTCCTCTAATTAGTAATCTAATTAGGGAGTTGCAGCGAAAACCCGCAAACACACCGGCCCTTTGCGGATAAGATTGGCCACCCCAGATCTAAATAGTTACCCTGTAGTGATTAGTATTCTAACTATCTAACCTTTTATCACTGTTATCCTTAATTATTGTTACTATTGCCAGTTCTGTCAGTTTTATTATGTACTATTCTTCCTATTATTCTTTTGCATTGTGGTATCATATGTTGCCGTTATATAGTTTAGTAATTAAGCTGCATTTTCTTCACTATCGAAATCAGCAGCAACTTGACTCAGACGTGTGCATGGAGCAGATTTTCTGATGCACACAAACAAGTAGCCTAACGAACGACTATATATGGAAAACAACTCAAATAGATATGTAAAACATTTGACAGATGTAATAACCTGCAGCAAGGTCACGTGGCGGAAAGCTTACCGCACATGGAAGTTTCAGTTTCTGGCGATTTTGCCGAAACGCGCGGAAACCTTGCAGTTTACTTCCTTGATCGTTCATAACATCCTAAAGTCTAGCAGTGGTTGGACTCAAAGGACAATCAATTTTACCGTTAGCATGTAGAAACCAAAGTCACATTTTAATTCTATGTAAAAGTAAACACATTGCACTGGCAGCCCAGTCTGGGAGGAGGAAGTAGGAGGTGATGAAGACGGGCGGAGCGGAGTTTTCCTCCTGGGAGAAGAGCAAGGGAGAGATGATTACTATAATAGTCAGTTAGGAATACACAGTTTAAACGATGACATAGATTATTTTATTTTATTTGCTCATGTTTTGTTACCCCCGTCCACGGTAATGGAGACAGAAAGTGGCGAAGGCAGGTACGTCTGCGCCGTAACGCATTTCAGCTAAGTGTCATTTCATGACGTCCTTACGGAAGCTATAAATTATGATTAGGTTATTCATTTATTTAAGCCGATTAAAGTCCGACCTGTTTGATAATATTTGTGCGGCAGAATTACTTATGGAAAAACATTAATGATTTTTGATTGATTATACAGTCAGCGGATTTTAAGCAGGTGGTTGTTCTTGAATTACAGCTGAAATGACTGCTAAAGCTGAAATGAACGTTTACCATGATAATAGCGCGTTACTGCCATGACTGCAGTCCGGTATATCCAGTAACGCAGTTTTTCATTAACGGTGTAGTCTGACTGCTGAGTTTAACAGCGGGAAGATGATCATGACTGTTTTAAAGGGTAATTTTACACAATTAAAAGGTAAAAAGTCTCAGTAAGATAGCCTAAACACACTTTTGACAAATTTGCTAATGCAAAGTAATACTAAGAGAGCAATACGGCTTTGAGAGCTGTCCGCTGGAGTATGAGCCTGGAGGTGGCTGCTGGCAGAGGAGTCTGCATCTAATTTAAGTTCAGAGTTTCACCTTCAGACCCAAATTTGGCTCTGCTGCCTGTGACGTTTGTCTCTGAAAATAAAGTTTTCTTTCTTTCCTGCCAGTTTTTCTCTTTATTTTTCAATAGGCTTATGATTTTGTGTGTGTGAAGTGTGCAAGTGTGCTGGGAGTTGATCTTAATAAAGGGGTCAACAAAGGAACTGAATATTGACCATAGTGCGCTTCTGCAGGTCAATGACCAGACTTTGCACTGGGCCGCAGTGTATATGAACATGCCATCTGCACACTTTAAATCTCGTCTAGGCGTGTCTGTATTTTATGGAGGCCAAATTGCAGTTTGAAAGCTGGCCCAGTGCTTTTACCATCGAGGGCCACCTGTATTTCTTAGTTTCTCCATAATTCAAACTGCTTCAAGAAATTTTTCATTTTAATCTTCCTAACCCCTCTACATAGTATGTAAGTGTTCTGCTTATCAAACTTTACTTCTCTGCGAATGTTTTGTCATCATAAACCTTCTTTCACCTTTTTTTTAAATACATCTGGTTGTCTCCTTTTTTTAAAGAATGTAAAAGTTTCTGCTGGTGTTACTCAAATTACAAAATATTGTTGCAATGGGTGTGGACAGGAAAACAAAAGGACGGGGTATTGATGCCAATGCGGCAAAGCCAGAACACTTTGTTTCACAAAGATTATATTCAGGAGTAATAGTACCCCGCTATAATGGCTTTTTTAGATTTGGCTGGAGTGTTGTAATTGTTGTATTACTGCTTCAAGTTGCATATCACACGCCGTCACGGTGGGTGGCTCATTCCGGCACAAGGACCTCACCTTAATATAACCTTTTATCACAACTACATACAATCGCCTTTGCAACTTACAGAAGTAACACATTAATAAACAAGAACAAACTTGGACAAAAATAATCATAAACACTCATAACTGAACCAAACAGCCCCCGAGGCTCATGGGAGCCCAAACTTAACCCTATCCTTAGCCCGTTCTACCAGAGCAGGAAGCATTGCCCATGCACACTAACCGGTAGCAACCACTACAATATATTTGTACTTAAAATATATGTTATTAAGGGGTGACGCAGATGTTAACACTGTTGTCTCATACTTCTGGGACCCGGGTTCTAGTCTTCACCATGGCTCCAAGTTTGGAGGTTTGCATGTTCTCACCAAGTTGTTCTGGGGTTTCCTCTGGGTTCTCCGGTTTCTCCCCACACTCCAAAAACACACTGAGGTTAAGTGATGCTGTTAGATTGCCTTCATGTGTGAGTGAACGGAGAGTGAGTGAATGGTGAGTGAGTGTGCCTTGCGATGGGTTGGCGCCCCATCCTGGGTTGGTTCCTGTGCCCATAGGCTTCAGGACCCCCACGACCATCAATGGGACAAATGGTTATGGAAAATGGATGGATGTGTATTACTAGCTTGTATGAAAATCAACACTCTAATTTCTGTAGTTACAACTTTGGTTAGCAAATGTTAACTGCCAAAGTTTGCGTATGAGTAAGTTTAGGTTGGTGACTTGATGGTGGAAGGCTGTACTTTCTGCTGTACATTTTGTTCCCTGTGGAGGATATTATTTACCCTACTGTTGCCTTACTTCACTTTAGGCAAGACCACTGGAAGCTCCTCCTAAGCTTGAAGACCACGGTGGAGGGGCTGCTGTCCACTAACAATCCTAACGTCTGGTCCCACTACGGCGGCTTGCAGAGATTGCATAAGGACATGAACAACATCCTCAGTCACGGCCTCAAGAACGACACGGTGAGGCGCCTTCGGAAGTCGGGTCTCGGGGCTCGTGGGAGACACAGGAGTTTTCCTGTTCAGTTTCTGGTGAATTAGTGAAGAGCCAAGTTACTTAGCTTA
Source organism: Gnathonemus echidnorhynchus (assembly GCA_026776725.1). NCBI lineage: Eukaryota > Metazoa > Chordata > Actinopteri > Osteoglossiformes > Mormyridae > Gnathonemus > Gnathonemus echidnorhynchus. Next base: position 59,224 of record JAODJU010012618.1, read on the forward strand.
ATTGCAGAGGGACCATCAGCAGGGCTATTAGAGATGCTTTATTTATATTGATGTTATCAGTAGCCTAGAAATACTGAGACTGAAATTCTTCAGTAGGGTATGAAAGATGCAGAAATGTACTTTAAGTGTCACACCATGTAAGACAGAAACAAAGTGAAAAGAAAAAAAAACGCGTTACTCGGTTACGGGTTCATTTGACATGCTGCTGGTTTTCTGGTCACCTCCTGTTGAAAGTGAATGGACACTGTGAGACTGCCAGATCCCTTGTATAAACCCCTAGCTAGCTAATGTCGTCTAGCTAATGCCATCTAGCTAAAGAAATTCATTTTTAATATCTTCACTTTTGACTGATAACTTTATATATTACACATGTAAGGTAACTGTGCTCCATGAAAAAAATGAAGCTCAAATTATCAAGATAGCATTAGTGCTTTCAACAAAATGGCAAGCCAAGATGTAATAGTTTGAGATTCATCTGATTCCCTTTGCCATGAACAATCAAAAGAATTGAGACATAAGAGCTAGTTATGAGGAGACACTGGGTGTTTCTCAATACCAAGAAAGCAAAGTTCTTGTTTGTGGTCTCGGCAAGAATGGTCATGCTAACTTGCCTTCCAGGAATGAACTTGAGGCGCAGTGAATCATGGGATACAGGAGGTCACGTTTGGGGAGGATGCAACCGATGCATTCTTGATATTTGGGGTGGAGCAAGAATGACATCTGGGGATTTTTACCGCCCTCTGTACTTTTGTTCCTAAGTATTGGAACTAGTCTTCAGCAATAGAAGCTGATGTAAAACGGCTACAGGAAAACACAAGTATGGTCAAGTATGTATATTGAGAAACACCCAATGACAACTGACTTGCAGTCTGCAATGTGATTGGTTAAATATTTAACACATCATGTGTTTGATATGTTGTATCTTTGCAAGATGGGCACAGCAGATTTATAGTAAATAATCGTGGTGGTGGTAATATTCTGATCCATCAGTGGGTGCAGTTTTGCTGAGAAACAGTGAGAAAGAATAAGCTTAGTAATTAATTGGCATATTATATTGTAGGGTACATATTACTCCTTATTTTACTTGTAATTGAGAGGCTAGTTATATTACTCTAGTTTCCATTAAGAATCAATGCTCTGCTGATTATCATGGAAAAGGGATCAGTACCATTACAGTATTGTGCAGGCATTTATTTTGTATGTGATTTTTCCAAATGAATGGGATGTGGTAATTATTGTTTTGTACAGCAGAGGAAGTACCCACTGGGAATAAAGCGACGTCCTGTCGTGTTGCAGGTCCACAGTAAGCAGAAAGACTACTGGCCGTTCGTTTGGTGCGTGCGCTACATCTGTCCACAGCTGTCCTCGCACGTCGAACAGGTGCAGTAACACCCCAGCTAACCATTCATAGGCTATGACTTTAAACAGGAATGTTGCCGGGTGACAACCAATAAGATGTAGTGTTTCTAGGCCATGAAAGCTCAGTAGCCAGTAATTTTGTTGCCATGACACGTTATAACATGAAATGCGGAATGAGGAAATGCCATCGCAATTACTCACTAATTTACGTTACTTCATCTACACCCTTGCTAGGCTTAACTAATTTGTTTTAAGGATTGCGGTTTATATTGATATGTTCGAGTCAGACGATCTGTTTTTGGGAGGTTGTGCTGCTTCACTATAGCAGATTAACATGTTTCTCTCCCTGTGTTTTTTCTGTAGTTTAATCACTTGGAGCCAGTGCATAGTAACGGGCTGCTGGATGGGGGGGGTCACAAGGCAGGCCGCTGGCTGCTCCACAGTCTGCAGCTTCACTGCCTGTCTGTGCAGCTGCAGCCTTTACTGAAACACTACAGTCACACCCGCAAGTTCTATAATGGTACGGCCGCTCCCGCACCCGCTTGCCAAATGCGTTGGTTGCTTCGGGCCCTAATGCGCTCCTTGAGTTTACCGTCGGCTATCCTAAAGAATGGCGCTGGTCTGAGATCAGTGTGGGCCTGTCAGCTCGCTACTTCTCATTTCTTCAAACTGTGCTTTGAGCTCACCTGGCCTGTGTTTACTTCCTCCGATGCTCTGGTGCAGATGACGCCTTTGTCCTGAGCGAGCCCTACGTGTTGGCCATGCTACAGTGTCTAGAGGCCGTGGAGCAGAAGAACCCTCAGCTGCTGGCGCTCATCGACACTGTCAAGGTGAGCGTACATCCTCAGCATCTAAAGACAGACACGACGGAGACAAGACGAGATAAGATCCCACTTTATCGATCCCACACCGGGCAAATTTACTTGTTACAACAGCCTGAAAAATAAAAAGATAATAATAAAAAAGATACTATAACAAAACAAAAATAAGAAAAATGATGAAACATTTGTGCAAACAGTTACACATATTGCACTTATGCAGTGGATAATTGCACAGATGTAATGGCACCTTTACAGATATTACATATAGTGGATATAAATATACAAGTTACATACATACAGTGGATATTGCATAATGTAAAGAACAATCATATATAATGGACAATCAGTAGGGGAATTTAGTGAATTTAGCTGGCTGAGGTGTTAAAGGCAGACGGAATGGAGGACCTGCGGAAGCGTTCCTTCTTTCATGTTGGATGTAGTAGTAGTGGTGGTATTAGTAGTAGTATTGGTGGTAGTAATATTAGTAGTAGTAGTAGTAGTAGTGGTAGTAGTAGTAGTGTTACTGATAGTAGTAGTAGTGGTAGTACCTGTTGTAGTAGTAGCAGTAGTGGTACTGGTAGTAATAGTTGTGGTAGCATTAGTAGTAGTAATATAGTGGTAGTACCTGTAGTAGTAGTAATAGTAGTAGTGGTACTGGTAGTAATAGTAGTGGTAGTATTAGTGGTGGTGATAGTAGTAGTAGTAGTACTGCTAATTATGAAAAAATTGTGCAGACAATTACACATATTGCACGTATGATGTCAGTAATTAGTAAATATTATTTAGTAAATCTATTTTGTTAGTCATCTCCCATATCTGTTTATTCCCAAATTTTTCTTCTTATGCTATTTAACATCCCAAGCAGTATGCAGAGTCTCCTCTGAACATAGGCTATGCTCAAGAGGAGCAGTTCATCAAAATGTGTCCCACCTTTGTGCCACATTGCTTGTATAATTCGTTTTATCAGTGATACATTTGTCTGTCTGCAGGACCTGGCTTTTTAGTCCAAGTTAAGGACTAAATCCAGCATTTTGCCTCATATATTAATGTCCACTGCGTCTGCCCCGGCCGACTTCATTGTGTGACGGTGGCTCTGTCTCCTCAGCTGAGGCACCTCAGCGGGTCAAAGGGGGCGGAGCTCCAAGGATCTCTCATCAGACAATTTGCCGCATCCCGAAGTCCTCAGAATGATGGCTGCCCAGGTATCACTCCCAAATATAACTGTGCCAAGGTGGGAAAACGGTGGTGAGAGTTAATATCAGGCACACAGGGGGTGCAGTGAATGCTACTGTAAGCACATTTCATTGTCGACTGGTAAATATTACAGTTTTTCTTAGTTGCTTTGGAGCATTTCTCAGGTGACAATTAACATTTGCAAACAACAAGTATAATCTGTACATCCTAATGTCACTTCTGCACAGCAGAGCACACTGTAATTTCTCATTGTTTCACACAAATTTCCAAAGGTTTTTAGTACATGTATGCAAATGATTTCGTACAATTGTCATCATTTGGCACAATTTTCAGTTGCATTAGTCTTGTTGGTCAAAATAATTGATGTCGTTTCCCATGGTAATAATTTTACACCCAAAGCTACATATGTATGTGATCATTGTGTTAGTCACCACATGCAAAACCATTAACCAAGCTTATATTCCACAAAATGCAGTGCTGTGGCATTGTTGTGTTTTTGGTTCCCACAGTACATGATTTTGTTGCCCTTTTGCTGTTTTTTGTTACACAGTGCTGTGTGACTTTTTTGTTTGCTATTGTACTGCGTCCTGAGATCTGAATGGGTTCCACGTGCATGCGAGTGCTTTCTGTTGCCCGTGAACTTTACATACTGTAAGGTGGAGTCTTGCAATGTTGAAACTGGTGTCTTTGACATAAATTAGTACCAGTTTGCCCATTAAAAATGATTAGTCAGCGACAATGACAAAGTGGAAACCAACTATGATTCAGAATTGTGGAGCTCAGGAGCATACTCACACTGACATACTCACACTGACATACTCACACTGACATACTTACACTGACATACTCACACTGACATACTTACACTGACATATTCACACTGACATTTTGACAACATATCTAAGCATTTTGACTGTCATGGTTAAAACGATGCTGTCTGCACTTTTCATTTTGGTGGCACTGACTAATTCATTGGTGGAATTATTTGCTTTTGAGACATGAGTTAATTGTTTTGGGTAAGTTACAGGATTCTGCAGCTAAACAATAGTATTGTGCTATATGCATGAACTGTTTTAAGAAATGCTGTAATAGTCTTCAGAATGTTAAGCATGTTTTATGAATCACAAAGTGTATGGCTTTTGGCATGTTATTTGTTGTGTAGACTACTGATGAGAATATTGACAACTCCATGACTTGTCAGAGAAGTTCTGGAAAATTCTGGAAAAGTGATACGCAGGTTTACATTAGCTGTGGGCGATATGGCAAAAATGTCACAATGTTTTTCAGACAAAATCATGATCTACGATCTTATTTTTTTCATGTTGGTTTTAAAGACTATTTTGCAAGCCACTAAACAGTACAACCAAATTAATTTGTCTATTTAAAAAAATATAGCCTTATAAGGTAATGAGAAAAGAAAAAATATTGCCAAATGTCATGTTCCCTGTGAATCACAACTTGTGGCAAGAAAAGGACACAGGAGAAAGATATAAAATGAAAAACATTTATTCACAGTGACTCACTACACCTGCTGCAGATCCACTTCACTCCAGCCAAGTACAATTCCCACTCATTTTTAATCCCCCAATCCAAAAAGATACGATTCCGTTCCTTACTCAGTACACAGTTGTGTTTTGGACTTAACATTGCCCTCTTGACCATAATTCCTCTAATACACCACACCCATGTCAAATTCTTTTTAGGGACCAAGTCTTCCATGTTGTCCATGATGCTACGTTGTCAAATAGGAAATGTGTAGCGTGTTGAGCATTGCATGCTGGGACAAGGATGTGAAAGGAAGAAATCCAAAACAACCTCTTGTTAGCTAATGCCGGTTTAATGGTTTGTCGAAATGCATTTGTCTGACAAAACAGCTTTAGATTCATGTATGAGCCATAAAATTACAACTGTGTAGCACAGCACTAATGATTTCTTCATAAGGGAAGATTGTGGAGACATTTTAATAATTTACAATCTATTATCATCAAATTGCACATCCCTAATTTACATCTAGTCATTTAACTTACAGTAGAGGGAAGAATTGCAATTTTATCTGTGATCCCTGGGATTTGACCCCATGACGTTTACATTGTTAGCATGATGCTCTACTGTTTTTGTTCTCTGTGTGCCTCTCGCAGAACCTCCAACCTCTGCTGCTCCTTGGCCAGCGCTGTGGTCTGACAGTACCGATGAAAAGGATCCGCCAGATCTCGGCGGTTTGGTGACAGCAGCCCAGATGTCTCAGTCAGAGCCCGGCACCTCAGCAGAAGTGGAAGTCGCAGATGCGAGGGGTGGGGATTTGGAGGATGGGCCGGGCTACCTTGCCATCGGCAGCCGGGCCCACCAGCTCCTTCAGAGATCCAAAACTTCTCCAAGTGCCAATGGACAAGTGGTTCCTTCAACCACTACTTGGGATACCATAGCTCCCCGTCGCCGGTCCTCGTACTCCGAGGGCCAAAGCGAGCCTGACCGGGCCCTCAAGGGTCACTGCAGGTCATATTCTGACACGGGCCTGGTACAGAAGAGCAGTCAAGGTATGGGAAGGAAAGGCTGCCGATTAAATAGATGTGTGGTCGGGTTTGGGTCTGGAGGTATCTGCTATGTGGTGGTGTGTTTCCACTCATTCTGAACGATCACTTCCCCTTTTTATTTCAGCTGAACGCACAGTTTCGTTCTGCATCACTCTGTTTTCTGCTGCCTTTCCATCTCTAATCCCCTTTTCTCCCTCACAGCTGGTAAAACACGTTCTCTTTTGCTTAATCTGCCATTATCCCTCCTCCTCCTTCATGAAGGCGGGGAAACAAGAGCACCATTATAATAGGAAATGCAGTAGCAGGCCGGCCCGAGTCCCCGCAGTAATTCTCTCTCTCTGCATTCGGTATGACTGCCATGCATTTATTGCGACTGAGTCGTCTCTCCCATTATGTTTGTCATTTTTTCTCAGATTTATGGTTTTGGCTGGTCGGGTTCCAGTCGCATGTGTTATGTTTCTGACTGTCTTCTTTCTGTTGAATGAGAAGTGGTGGAATAAGCCGGAAAAGTTCAATTTAGCATGTTCTGCTCTTTGTGCTTCATCCTCACGTCTTTGTGTGATTGTGTGTAACATGTAACAAGATATAACACGCAGAAATCGCATGGCAACAAACTATGGCTATGTTGGTGAAGAATGCCACTGTCTGGTGAATCTGGTGATTTTATTTTATAGATATTTTGAGCACTTGATCATTTGATTGTTTCATTTTTTTGCATGTGTGTAGAATATACTACCCACTTCTCTATTGATTACAGTTGTCTTTGTGTGTCTTTTAGGATCAGCTGATATTATGTACCCTGGAAAAAAATACAACACCACCCTTTCTGTTTACTTACAGCCTGGTAAGGAGGTGTCTGTACTGACAGAACCCAGTATGTGGAATTGTCAGTGGGGTGGTTGGGAAGTGCGATATGTACCCGTGTTGACGGCCGCATTGCCGTACGTGTCTGTGTGTTCTTTTCAGATGGCTTGCAGTACAGTAGCGTGTCAGAGGGAATCTTCCCGAAGCCGTCGAAAGGGCAGAGTCTGGTCAGCTTTCTCAATGAGCAGGACTACGGCAGCTGCGCAGACCTGGAGAGGGTAACATGAATACTCTGGGGCTCGAGTCCCCCAGAGGACACTGGGTTTGGGGCTTAGCGTGGCATGGGTTTGTGTCCCCTTGCATGAGGACCAGAGTGGGTGGTCCTTTACGGAGAATGTGGGTGGTCATAGTCCTGCATGGTGTTGTATTATATCTGTCTGTCTGTCTGGATTCTGTTTTTATTTTTTGTGGTTTATTGTTATGCTTATTTTAATCCCCTTCTTTTAAATGTCAAAAAAGTACTTTGTAAACCCAATGGTTAGACCGATAAATAGATTGATTGATGATAGTGACTAGCACAGGGTTGGTCTTCATCCGATACTCAGCTGTTTTGTGAGTTTTTCAGTGTCACAAGTTTGAAATCTTTCCTTAGGAGAATGCCCATTTCAACATTTCGGAGCTACTGATTGCAGCCATCGAACTTATGAAGTGCAACATGCCCCGCGGCGAAGAAGAGGATGAGGAGGAGAATGACGACGAGATTCAGCAGCTGAAGCAGAAGATCCATCAGCGCAGGCAGCAGATCCGGACGGACCAGCTTCAATCCGCTGCTCAGACGTCGGAAGGTGGGTGTAACACTTGTCTGAATCCCTCACACTTTTATTATTGTTTATTTGCATGTCCTGTGACAGAAATGCTCCTTCCAATGGCTGTTTGGCTCAGTAATTAAGTACCTCTCTCAAGGTCACTTGGCCCATCTGAGACTCAGACTTGTGATTTATCGGTAAAAAGTCCAGATTCTTAACCATCTCACTACGTGATTCAGTCATGTATCATTTTTGTTGTCCTTATTGTCTTCTGATAAAATAATAATAAATCCTTTTCTTAGGGCAGCGTGTGACTCAGTGGGCTAAGCCTGTGTACCTGCAGTCAGAAGGTTGCCGGTTCAAACCCACCCTTAGGACGTGTACAGGCCCTTGAGCAAGGCCCTTAACCCCCAGCTCCCTGGACACTGCTACGGGTGGCTGCCCTTCACAGACAACTTACTCTATAAAAAACAGGAAGTTGAGGGAGGCATAAAAAAACAATTTCCCCATGGGGATCAATAAAAGTATCTATTATTATTTTATTTGCCTTTTGCACAAGTACGAGTACAGCTACTTTGGAATCCTCTTCTTTGCCCCCACCCCATCTTGCCCTCCATAGCTTGGGGGCCACAGTGCAGGGTGAGCCATCATGTGGGGCCCCTGGAGCTGTGGATTAGCGGCCTTGCTCAAGGTGTCGATAATCTCGCGCGGTTTTTTTTTCTGTTTTGCTCTTTCCCATCAGCTTTCCCTTCCACTGGCAGCAGCGGATCTGGACAGAGTTCCCAGAGTTCCTTCCTATCTGAGTCAGGTTCTACTGAAGAGGGCGAAGAGTGCGAGATGAAAGGTAATGCGAGCCAGAGGGGGTAGGCGGGCGCTAATTGTATTGTTGACCATTTTTAAGGGATGAAGGACATTCTGTGGGCAGCTAAGTTATACTCTATGTGAAACTATCCAGGAAGACAGTGGTCACAGCATGTATTGTGAGTCCCAGGCGAAGCCTGAGATTTGCGACATTTCGGAAGCTCTGACAAGCCTCACATTCTCCACTGGCTTCTTCCCAAACATGGCGAGTCGGACTGTAGTTTTGGGGATTATACAGAGCTCTGTTTGTTTGTGAAGCTTCACAGGATGGGGGGTGGACTTCCTCACTGCCTTATTGTTAGTCTGTGGAATTTGTTTCATGCATGGAAGGCAATGTTGCATTTGATTTATGAGAATCGCTCTTTTATCCAATCAGGGATGCTGGCTTTGGAGTAGGTGCCTGGGGAAAGCATGAGCGAAATTTACAGAATTCAGTTTATACAGTGCATTGTTTTGTCTTTTGCTCCAAGTAAATATAATAAGGTGTCCATTATGGTCATTAAACTTGCCCCCACAGTTCAGCCACTGTATGTTAGTGTTACTGTATTTTTCTAACACATTAAACCAAACTTTTCAGCCCAGTACCAGAGACTCAACGCCTCCCTTTTTTTCGACCAGGGGGTCCTTTACGATACAGTAAATTTATCGTAATCGACTGGTTTCTGCTATGGTTACCACATCTTTAAATTATCAGGTTTTTTTTTATTTTAATCAACATACTCTGGAAGTCATCTCGTGACCCCCACTTTGGAAACCCCCGCATTAGACCGTGCTTTAGGGTCGTGTTTTGAAATTCCTTGGCTTGTTAAGACTTTCACGCAGAACAGCGGAGCAGAAAAAAATGCACAATAACTTTAGCCTTCTTTGTGTAAACAGTTATTGGTAACAGTGAAATATGAATTGTTTACCTGCCATAAGTGTGCATTTTGTGTATATGCTTGTGTGAGATTTGTGTACCACGACTTACAGGATTTACAGAAGCCTTTAACCAAATACTGCCCTGAAACAGCTATATCTACAAATTAATGATCGGTGTGGTTTTAATCTGCTCTCAGTAAAGTCCCTGTCCGTTGCATGGTGCTGAGTAGGGGTGTATATTGTAAGCTTTGTACACCATATGATTTGATTTTGAATTTGTAAGGTAGCGACTTGATATGTGACAATATTTGAAATGTTACTCTGATACGATACGAATCGGTTCGATTCAGTAATACATGATCAATATTTTCAATATAGTGAAACACAAGATGATTTTAGTGGAATTTCTAAAAGAAAGATATACCAGTAGGTCCAAGTGTTTAATTTTTCATTTTAACACAGATCAATGAAGAGCATGCAGATGATGAATTGTTACGCCCCTAGTGCTAGGACAGGTCACCAATACTGTTGTAGGACAGGTCACCAATACTGTTGTCTTGGAACAGGCTGTCCCTCTCACTCTCTCCGACCTCGTCTCAAAGGAGAGGGAAGCTTGGATGGCGTGGGGGTCCTGCTGGACTGACTTTAGGGGGGTGGCAGCCTGTGTTTTTTGGTTGCTCTGTCTGGATACGAGCTTTGGCCCAGATGCACTGGCCTGATTCATGCATGTACCCAAAGGTTGTGGTCAACTTTCCATTCTTACGTATTTGAATAATTTGTGTTGTTTGTTGTCAGTGATTTAGGTTTCCCTTGGAAAAAGGTTTGTGTTCCTCTTGCTTTTACTTCCCCTGCTTGCAGCCTGTGGTTTAGCCCTCTGCAGCCTTGCCTGCATTTGTTTACCATTAGATATTATTATGAGTGGCATGGACTGATGCTGTATGCATCACTCATCAGAGATGCCCTTTAACACAGTCTGAAACCCCGACTGCTTTACAAACACTTTTGAAAGAATGGGCCGTTCTGAAGAGCTCAGTGAATTAAAGCGTGACACTGTCATAGGATGCCACCTTTGCGATGTCAGTTCATGAAACTTCTTAGTTGCTAGATAGTTCACTGTCAACTGTAAGTGGTATTATTGCAAAACGGAAGTGTTTAGGAACAACAGAAACTCAACCATGAAGTAGCAGACCACATACAGTTAACTTGCTTACACAACATAGTCCTTGACTTAAAATTCATGTCTTTTTACATTTCTGTATTTGTTGTTACATCTCTGTAGGCCTATAGTATATTAAATATTACATACTTTTTAATCTTTAACCCCCTTAGCTATTCTGCAATATAATTTCTGAATTAAAAATCCATTGACTTAAATTTGAGCCCCAGGAAAGAACTGTTTGGGCCAATTTAATTGCAGGAAATATGTCTGTATCTAGTGGCGTTTAGCCAGCATTTATTTGAAATGATGTGTGTTTTGGCCCGATGGTCAGAGGTGGGTAATTCTGACCCAGAGAGTGAAAGTCCAGACCAAGATTTTGTTTCAACCAACCAGTTGAATATAAAGAGCCACATTCACAGAGTCCTCAACTGTGGATTGAAACAAAACCTTGGTCTGGATTTTTACTCTCTGGATCTGAACAACCCACCTCTGCTGGTGATATAGGATTACACAGAGGTCAGTTACTACAGCAACTTCTAGCTAGCTGTCCCTTTGGAAATAGCTGTACCTATATCTGTATAATAGCTGTATCTATGTCACTTTCTGATTGTAAGGGAAAAACGCATAAATTCGTCTTGGTTGGGCCTTCTCACGTCGTGGGGAAAGTCCTTTATAAACAAGAACCAAGAGTGTTTTTTCATCTGCCCCATCTTCTTCACGACTTCCTTCCAGATGGAGATTCCACCTGGTCGTGTAGCAAGTCGTTCCTCAGTTCCACCTCTACGTGAGTCTCCCATCAGTCTTTGTCCCATTTTCTCTTGTTTTCCTCTGGCTGAGGCAGGTGCAGGTGCAAAGACCCTCTCCCTAGAGCAGTCTTTCCCAGTCCGGTCCTTGGGGACCCACAGCCAGTCCATGATTTTGCTCCCTCCCAGTTGCCGCTAGCAAAAATATGGAAACACTGTCCTGTTCCGCCTCTGTCCCTGCAGCACACACTCCTTCCTTCAGTCCGGTTCCGCCGAGGCAGTGGCCATGGGGCTCCTGAAGCAGTTCGAGGGCATGCAGCTGCCCACCGCCTCTGAACTGGACTGGGTGGTCCCAGAACATGAAGCACCCCAGAAGGTGGGGTGGCATGGAGCTTTTGAGGAGCGTCAGAATGGTCTTTAAGCAGTGTGGCGTGGCCCTGATGGCATTCTGCCAAATCTGAATATTTATTAAAAGCCAAAATATATAATTAGTCAGTTGTAGCCCACAACTGAAGAGCAGATTTCCGAAATTCACTCAGACTGTTTCATAAGTACTTTGTTAGATTACCTGAAGACTGAGTGAGTTTTGGTTCCCAAAACTGTAACATATGATGAGGAAGCCTGACTTTATGTCATTGGTTGTCATCTCTAATACAACAAAAAACAGAATTTTGGAAATATTCTCTTCAGTAATATGAATGTGCGGTTCTCCTGTACTGAGTATAAATTTAGTCGGTTCTTTAGTCAGTTCTTGCTGTTGATACCCACTCTGCATCTCCTCAGCTCCTGCCAATCCCAGATTCGCTTCCCATCTCCCCCGACGACGGCGAGCATGCCGACGTCTACAAGCTGCGCATCCGTGTCCGTGGTAATCTAGAGTGGGCCCCACCGAGACCCCAGATCATTTTCAACATACACCCGACACTGAAGTAAGTCACACTGAAGCTAAATATCTCTCCCGTTTAACGTGAATGGCTCGTCCCACTTTCCTCTGCATCGCATCCTGTTTGTCCTGTTTCCTAGGAGGAAGGTGGTTGTGGCCAAGCAGAACTACCGTTGCGCTGGCTGCGGCACACGTGCAGACCCAGGTAGCGTGCATGGCGGTTACCGGCTGCTCCTGTGCCTTTGAAAGTGAAAGCATGCGGTCGCTAAGAAGTTTTATTTGATCTGCTGTAGACCAGCATTGTCAGGAGATGAACTTCTGTGCTAGGTCAGAAATTCTCAGAAAACAGGTTGAATATAGTTCAGGAGAAGCTTCCTTGAAATCTGCTTCATTATTCATTATTTCCATTTAGCTGTTTTTAATACTGCTGTTGTCTCAGTGGTAACACTGTAAGCTGCATAAAATGAAAATAGTCTTTTTTAACTAAATGCAATACTGTTAATGTCTTCTTTTCAAAAGCGCTATATAAATGAAACACGTTAAGATTAGGTAAAGAAAATCTTTTTGGCTCCAAGAGCCCCGAACTAGAATTAGAAGATGGATGTGTTTTTTCCAGTCAGTAGTCATCCAAGTCAAAACAGAGTCCATCCATTCATTCATCTTTCATACAACTTATCGGTCTGAAGGGAAACAAATAATGCATCAGTACACTCTTACTTAATGTATTAACTGACCAGAAACTAAGTGTTAGATACGTACTGAACCCATGTTCACTCATCATTAATCAATCATAACGGTGCATGTATTTCATGTAGTTGCTAAATTTGTTCATGATTTGTACTTGAGTAGTAACCAAGTTACTAAGTTACTTGTGCCCCCTCAAGTAAAGTGATACCAGTTTATGAAGTATAGGGTCGTGGTTCAGTGCAGCCCTGAATATGGTATCTTCCTTTTTGATTTTGACATAAAGGATACATTAAGAGACTGCGGTACTGCGAATACATTGGTCGCTACTTCTGCCAGTGCTGCCATGAGAATAAGCAGGCCTTGGTGCCCAGCTGGGTGTTCCGCAAGTGGGACTTCGCTAAACATCCAGTAAGCAACTTTGCCTGGGACCTGCTGGCTAAGATCGCAGGAGACCCCTTGTTCAACCTGAAGGATATCAACTTCAGCCTCTACAAAAAAATCAAGACTCTGGATGCCGTACGGGTGAGTCTGCCAACACGTGTGCCAAACACTTTCATTGTGGCTGGTTGCTGGCCACGTGGATTCAGCTTGAGCTCGGAGATATGTTTACATGCTTTGTACTTCAGCTGCTGAGAGTTCAGCTCTACCACATGAAAAACTTGCTCAAGACTTGCAGGATGGCTAAAGGGTAAGTACTCTCCTGTTCGTACCTCTTACTACATTACTGGGACATTGGACTTCCTGTGACTATTGTCTTGTCATCTGTTTGATTCATTGATAGGTTGCTGGAGCAGTTTGATAGCATCCCATGTCACCTGACTGAGGACCTGCACCTCTTCTCTATCAATGATCTCAGTGCCGTGCGTCGTGGAGAACTAGCCCCTAAACTGAGGGAGTTGCTGCGTTTAGGAAGCATACATGTTGCTGTTTGTGTGGTAAGACAAAAATGACATGCTTTTCACCGGCTGCATCTACCCTGAGCTACCTAATAAGTCAGTTTATTCATGCCAGAAGTATAAAATAAAGTATAAAAATGTGCATCGTTCTGTTATGTATTCGGAGCCACTGCTCGCCTCGGCATAGGGGAGCATTTAAAGTTCCCCAATTCCAGTTCTTGAGGGCAGGAATCCAACACGGTTTGCAGTTTTCCATGTTCAAACACACTTAGTAAAGCTGGTAATTAGCCGATTTAGGTGTTTGCTGAGCAGGGAAATCAACAAACTGTGTTGGATTCTGTCCCTCCAGGACCGGAATTGGGGAATCCTGATGTAAAGGAGCGTTCTGCAACATTTTTTGTTTACTCTTTTTTTTGTTCCGGTTTTGTTTGCGAAATTGCAAAGGTTGGCAGATGAAAGTGAAAATGTCATGTAGCTTCTTGTTAGAGGGTAGTATTAGAAGAATGCAGTTGTAGGGCAGCAGGATAAATGTCACAATTAAGTGTGTTTGTTTCGATTCCCCACAGCTTTGCCAAGCAAAAGGGTTTGTGTGTGAATTCTGCGGTGATGGAAAAGACATCATCTTCCCCTTTCAGCTGAATAAACGTCAGCGCTGTGAAGGTGAGCGCCCCCTGCTGGTCACCACACTGCATCTCTGAGGGGCAACACAAAAGAGGTTACTAAATGTTCCCAGGAAAGAGAAAATGGCAGCATAGGTAGTAAAGGAAGAGTAGAGAATGCAGGACAGGGGAAATAGAGAAAGAGCAGGAAGAATAAGATGGTTGCAAGAATGAGGTAAAGAGATGTGGGACAGTCAAATTATTTAGTATGCAAACATTTGAAAAAGTAAGGTGTTGTCAACGGGGGGAGTATGAGCTGAGAGGGAGAGGGAAAACCAGCGACTAAGTATGAAAAGGACAGGATGGAAAAAAGAGTCACCAGAGAGTGAAAGAATGGGTGAGATATTTTCGACACTAAATTTTTGTCTAAAGGGGGAAAGGGGAACTGAAAGATGGGATGATAAAGCAGAAGGAGAAGTCCATTTATCCATCTTCTGGAACTTCCTGTACTCTATACCAGTGTCTTCCAACCTAGTCCTCGGGAACCCGCTACTCCCTCCCACCTCCCTAAAAACGTGGATTGTCTGTGGGTCCCTGAGAGCCGGATTGGGCAGCACTGCTGTATACGGTGCATGGAGATTAGAGTCTACCGCTGGACTCCCTGGACATGAGGCGGGGGACACCCTGGGTAGGGGGGGATCCAAAAAAACTGCATGTCTTTGGTGGTGGGAGGAAGCCAGAGCACCCAGGTTGGGTGAGGTTACTGTCAGTCTCAATAGGGAACCTCTGTTGGGGGGGCAATCATTAAAAATAGAGAAATGGAGAGTCCCTTATGCAGATTACTTAGGGGATATTCCAGATTTTGAACAATAAGGAGGAAGACACGTCTGTGTGTGTGTGTGTATATATATAGTGTGTTTATATATATATATATATATATATATATATATATGTGCACAGTTTACAGTTTGCACACACAAACACATATAGTGTGTGTATATATACTCTATTTCCAGAGTGTAAGACCTGCTATCACAGAGACTGCTTCTCCGCTGGGATGGAATGCCCAAAGTGTCGGAGGCTTTCGGAGAGGAGAGAGCGTCTGGCTCGGAAGAACATGGAGGAGCAGGAGGACGAGGGAGGGGGGGAATAACCGATAGGAGAAAAACAGCCGCACCGTCAAACAAACTCACATTTCTCCATTAATCAGCAGTATTTTTGTTCGTGTACGTTTACACAGATGACGCTTGGAGCGAAATATTTAATATTGTCAGCTTCCATTTTCTTTTGTAAAATCACATGGTCTTCTCTAAGCATTTGGTCATGTGTATCTTTATAGGCCTTAAGATATTGTTTGTGTCTCCAGTTTTATGTAGTTTAAAATAATGTGAATTGGTGCCACGCTCAATGATGCGTGGTGGTATGGACGTTCATTCCAGTGTGATGTCATGGTTCTTCTCAGGCGGCAATGAGAAGCTAATTGTTGCTCAGATTCTTCTAAGAAGAGTTGGGAAGAGAGACAGGGCCCTATGAACTATGGCATCCTGTATCTCTTTTCTTTGCTTGGTTTTACCAGTCTCTCTATCTTCTGCCTTTCTTGGTCTGGCAGGAGTTTGCACATGTACAGCCTTAAAGATTTAATAGTGTGTATCTTAAGACAGATTTGAGCAAGTCTAATCAGAGAAGTGTTGGCAGTGCTGCTTATGTCATCATAATTACCCTTTTGAATGTAACCATGCAGTAATGTTAAAAGAATGATGTTCCATTTGTAATATTCTATTTTTGATATTCTTTATAAATAATTCTTAAAATGTATATCATTGGCATTAAAAGATCAATCTTAGTATTTTGAGGATGTTACTGTCCTGTTAATTTATCACTGAAATTATTATTTTTGTTTATTAATTTGTACCTTTGTATTTGAGGGGTTCAAATGCTATTTCAGCCTTGCTGTAATATGTTGCTAACAGCCATTCTGGAACATATTCCTGGAAAGGAAATTAGTTCATTAAATATCAGATCCACTAGAGCAGTGTTTCCCCAGTCTGGTTCTCAGTCATCTGCAGGTAGTCCATGTTTATTGGGAGCTGAGATGGAGAAAAATGTGGACTGTCTGGAAAAGAGCTGAGATGGACCAACGATGTGGACTGTCTGGCAGAAAGCTGAGATGGACCAACGATGTAGACTGTCTGGAAAAGAGCTGAAATGGACCAACGATGTGGACTGTCTGGCAGAAAGCTGAGATGGACCAACGATGTAGACTGTCTGGAAAAGAGCTGAGATGGAGCAAAAATGTGGACTGTCTGTGGGTCCCTCAGGACTAGGTTTGGAAACACTACACTACCGGATTATTTATATGGGCGGATATTACATCAGAATTTTCTAACATAACATTGTCATAGTCATTCTATCACAGGAAGCACGCAATGGTAAAACATTTATGATTTATTTGCTCATTTTACTCATCACTACATAGCAGTGACTCAGTTTATATTTTTGCTACTTTGATCATTTCTAAATGTGTCGACTTAAAGTATTAAAGGTATTAAATTTGCATATAACAGTACAGTTGAGTGCTTGAAGCATATTTGTTACACAAAAGCCGTAATGATTTTCCTGTGTTTTCAATTTAATTTAATTTCTTTAGTACTCCAGGAATGGGTCATTAATGATACGTCAAATCAAGGAACACGATTAATGTTCTATACCAGGGGTGTCAAACTCATTTTAGTTCAGGGGCCACATACAGCACAATTTGATTTAATCTGGGCCAGACCAGTAAAATAATAGCATAACAACCTACACATAACAAGAACTCTATCATTTTCTGTTTGTTTTATTGTAAAGAACCACAAATAAATGAAAGTACAAGTAAGAAAATGTTTAAATTTAATTAACCATCTTTTTACAAAAAGTTATGAACAATCTGAAATTTCACAGGAAAAATATTATGCCTCAGATCACAGTGGATCTACAAAGACACAAAACATAGTGACAGGTATC
>JAODJU010012765.1:0-21844 GCA_026776725.1 Gnathonemus echidnorhynchus
AAATGTTTCCTCAGCTGACTGTTTACTGTAAACATACATCCTCAGGCCTTGATTAAATGCATCATAATAGCATGTGGGCACACCCCAAGTCCTTGTTGTTCAAGGAGAACACAGATGGAACTGGTCACCATGTCTTACAAATAAGGCCAATTCGTTTTTAGGAAGGAGAATGTTCTCCTGAGGGCTTGCCTTTTCAGTAGCAGGCTAAACCCATGTGCTCCTCTCGTGGGCGGAGCAGGAGGTGTAGCAGTCTAATGAAGCAGGCCTGCCCTTTGTACTGTAGGTTTCCTTTAATTAAGGAAATAAAGAAGATGGAAGCCTAAGATGTCAGTGGAAGGTGTTGCTTTCATCTGGTTAATGTAAACACAATACAGACAAGTTTTGAGCAAAATGCCTCTTTGCAACCAGTCGTGTCTGGTGTTTGTCACACTGATGCAGCTGAGGTGTATGTTGCTGGCTTGTTGGGTGCCCCCCCCCCCCCCCCACCCCCGGAGATCTGCTGGGCACTGATACAGCATCCTTTAAGCATCAGCAGCGAGCGTTCTCCACAGCCTCTAGCTGTCCTCCCCGTGCTTGTAGATTCGGCTCTGCATGTGGCTCTGCATGTGGCCCCGCTTGGGCTTGGGTGTCCAGTACAATCCGACACATGCAGCCTGGTAGGCCGGTGTGTCGGTCCGTCACTTTTGCGAAGAGCCGCAGAGCCTCGAGCACAGTTTTTTGCATATAGTGTAGCAGTGGAGTTGCTGACATTGTTCATCTATTTTAGTGCCCTGATTTGATCTGTAACAGAACTATAGTTGTGAATCAGATGCACACATTAAACAACATTCAAAACAGGATGCGGCTTTGCAAATAGTAGGTCTGCCCCCATCTGCTCTGCACATGTTGAAGTCCTCCTGGTGTCATCCTCCAATCTTGTTGATGTTCTTCACTGTTTCAGGACACAAAATTATGGATTATCATGGAATATTTAGGTGGGGGATCGGCTCTGGACTTGGTGAGTGTGCTTTCTGTTGCCTCCCAGGTACAATGTAAAATGGGCCATCCCAGGGGTCATGCGATTTAAAGGCTAGGTTTTTTTTAATTCATTTTTAAACCAGTGTGGGTTAAATTGTTGGTGTGAACTTGTCTGCACTTTCAGCTTGAGCCTGGAGCCTTGGATGAGACACAGATAGCCACCATCCTACGGGAGATACTCAAGGGACTGGACTACCTGCACTCGGAAAAGAAAATCCACAGAGATATTAAAGGTACCATCCAGAGTGTATCTTGGGGGATTATGTAGGCTGTGCATTTCTGGTATGCTTTAACCGTAGTAGTCTTAATTCTGCAGCAGCCTCTGACCTGCCCTGCTCCGGGCTGTTCCGTAGCTGCCAATGTCCTGCTCTCGGAGCAAGGGGACGTGAAGCTGGCGGACTTCGGTGTGGCGGGTCAGCTGACAGACACACAGATCAAGAGGAACACATTTGTGGGCACCCCATTCTGGATGGCGCCGGAGGTGATCAAGCAGTCTGCGTACGATTCCAAAGTAAGTTCGGCTCACCAGGGTCGTGACACTCAACACGTTTGCACTGAAATGGCCGTGGGCCGTGTAGGAGGACTTTGTGGCTGCGAAGCCACAGGCCCCTTACGTCAGCAAGCCCTGCTGAATCATCCCTGCCTCGCTCTGCCGCAGGCAGACATTTGGTCCTTAGGGATCACGGCCATCGAACTGGCCAAGGGCGAGCCGCCACACTCCGAACTGCACCCCATGAAGGTCCTGTTCCTCATCCCAAAGAACAACCCACCCACGCTGGAGGGGAACTACAGCAAGCCGCTCAAGGAGTTTGTGGAGGCCTGTTTGAACAAGGAGCCCAGCTTTGTGAGTGCATCTTACTGCCCCTTCCACCACTCAGTCAGGGCTGTCGACGGCAAACCACGAGAAGGTGATCGACCTTCCAGCTGTATCAAAGGTATCTCCAAGCCAGGTGGTAATCGGCTGGAAGGTTCTGGAAGTATGGGGGGGTAATAAGGGGAACAGAGCTGCCCTGACCAGACTGGGCTGTAACCGTCACCAATCTTACCCCCCAGAGACCCACAGCCAAAGAACTCCTGAAGCACAAGCTGATTGTGAGGTATGCCAAGAAAACGACCTACCTGACCGAGCTCATCGACAAGTACAAGCGGTGGAAGGAGGAGCGATCCCAGGACGAGTCCAGCTCGGAGGAGTCTGACTCGTAAGTCAGAAAGTCGTAAGAAAGAAACTTGGCAAACAAAGAAGCCCGTTTGTTTGAAAGCAGAAGAAAATAGTATTTGGTAGCACTGTGTTTGGGTGATGAACTTAAACCTTTAATCTAAAGCCTTGGCCCATCAATACAGGAAAACATGCCTCCAGATTGAAGGTCAGCAGTGCTTGAGGCTGTTCTCCCAAAGCCCCGCCATACACCCGCATGGCACCGCTCTCCATACCGTGTGCTTCCCACGTAAACTCTGCTGATGGTGTCGTTTCTCGTCTCCAGGGAGCAGGATGGCCAGGCCTTGGGCAGCGACGTATTGGCCGGCGACGACTGGATCTTCAACACTATCCGAGAGAAGGATCCCAAGCGGCTGCATAACGGGATGGCCCAGTCCGAGGAGCTGCAGGAGACCCGGGTAAGGGGCCCGCTTCCTGTGGGAGAGCCCCTGCGCTTTATCTGCAACGTGTAGGTGACAGGATGAATAGGCAGAGGGCGCTGTAGGACTCGGGAAAAGGTCGTGACTCGCAAGGTCAGGCATTAATGAGATCTTTAATTAGAACAGTTTATCCTCAGTTTTCCAATTATGAAACAATTCCTGAACAACTTGATCCAGTTCAGGCTCCACTTTAAAAACTTGCCATATTATGTCAAAGGTTGGATTTCACATCCCCCAAAGCACTGGGTTTTCCAGGGTGATATCCTGCTGTTTGTATCTGACAAGCATCTTTGCTGGCTTCTAGAAAGTACCACGCAAATCAGGCCAGCCATCAGTATTTTAATGCAGTGCGTTGTGTTCAGCTCCGTCATGGTGAGAGATGCAGTGTCTTTCACGGTTTCTCTGACGTCTGCCACACGTAATGTCCGCTTTTTATTTAGTGACTCCTTTAAGTTTTTGGGCTCCTTTCCTGTGTTGCATTATGCAGTTTTCAGAAGACCGGAGGCTCGATTATTTCCGTTGATCGCTCGGTTTGCATTCATGCGTTCTCAGGAAGTGGTAACTCCGGGCAACACCCCTCACAACAGGATACGAGAGTGCTGAGTGTTCCTCTTCGCAGTCTGGTGGCTCTGACCGGTTTCCACAGAACCATCAACTCGACAGCCCGACTTGAGGCCCAGCCGGATGCGCAGTGTTACTCTGAAATGCAAACGGAGACACTGTGTTCTAAGCCTCTCGGGCTTTTGAAACTGCAGCGGGGTGTTTGAATGTAGATGCATGCATGTGCCGTTGGCCTGGGAGCCTGCCTGTCCTGCAGGGGGCAGCCTTCTCTTGCTGACTGGCCACACATTCAGGGTGCTCACTCCGTCACCCACAACTCTGACACATGCCCCTTCTGCACCTGTTTGTTTGTTTATCTATCTCTCTGTTTTTGTGTTTTCTCCCTGCCTGGCCCAAAGGTGGAAGATGCTCCAAGGAGGCCCTTATCAGAGAGTTTGTCTGCGATAATAACTCCACTGTTTGAGGAGGTAGGAGAGGGCAGCTGTGCCCTTCTTATGCCCAGCCGCAGGGCTGTGGGTGAGCCCAGACCTGAGAGAGCGACGTGTGCCTGTGTCGCAGCTGAAGCAGAGCAGCGCAGCGGTCGGCCGGACGTCGGGCGCCACAGACGAGCTGAGGGATGCCGTCTTCCTCGCCGAGGAGTCCTGCCCTGGCATTTTGGACAGCATGGTGTCCCAGCTGGTGCAGAGACTTCAGAGGTGAGCACCGGCCCTAGAGCCCAGAGCCGTGAACCGGTTTCCCTGAGGATCCTGTTGGCCTGGAATCCTCGCCAGTGTCACCCAAGTCAAATCAAGTCAAGTAAAGCTTTATGTTCACCTCAGCAATGTGCAAAATAACCTTCTTCCTGAACCTACGGTACAACATTCATGGCAAGACAGACACTGGTGTGCATGATGCAGAAGGTCTCCTCCGTCTCTGTAATGCTTGACGTAAAGCTTCAGCAGGCTGCAGGTGGAGCCTGTAATCGCAGCTGACCTGTTACACGTCCAGGCGTGGCTTGGTGTGCAGGGAGACTGAGCAGTAGAAAGGCCCCCTCCCCAGCTGGTACCCATCATCTGGCGCTCTCTCTACTTCGTGTTCATCCTGTGATCATTTGGAATGGAAGGAGCCTCTCAGTCCCAGATCGCAAAGGCTGGCATTCATATGTAGATGTTTTGAAGCATTTGTGTAAAATGACAATGGCGACCAGCTGGGCCAGATCAGCTCACCACCTGTAGCTGCACTAGTCAGTGTGTCATGTTTGTGTAGTTAAGCTGCTGATGCTGTTATCTTTTTGCAGTTATATAATGTTAGTATTATTATTAATTTATTATTATTATTATTATTATTATTATTATTATTATTATTAATAATAAGAATATTTTATCATGAATAATAAAATCCTTCCAGGTTCTCTGTAACTGGGTCAGCATCCTCATCCCAGTGAGACCAGCGGGGGCCACCAGACAGACATTGGACAGCCTGGGTGAGGTCCCCCCCCCAGGAGGCCTGTTTGACTCCTCAGCTGCTAGGAACCAACGTTCTTCCCATCCTGTTTGTTTTGTCCTAGTGCACATATGAGAGAGGGGTGTAACCGGTGGGATCATTTCTATTATCCTTGTGGTGGGGGGTGAAGGGTCTTGCCAGTCCGTCTGCCCCCCCTCCCATCCCCGCACCTACTGTAACATACCTGTAAGTCGCAGCTGAGTGTCTGCCCCCTGATCCGGCTGCCCCCCACCCATAATGGCGTGAGACGCACAGCTGACGACAGAGATCCCTACGTGGAGGCTTTCAGAAGCAGCAGCGTCTCCACAAGAGGGTGTTCCACATGCGCGTGTCCAGTCAAAGGTCGGATTCCACACGTGTGAATTCTCATACGTGTGTTTTGTACACGCCTGATCTCACACGTACATGTGTATATGTGTAAGAATCCCGTGTGCATTGGGGATTCCCCGCTTGGTGGGATGAAGTGTTTTTTCATAAGCTCAGGAATCCTGCTTTAAGTGGACAGGAAGCTCCACAGGGGTACAGGTGTGGTGCATGGGGGTCTGCAGAAGGGGAGCATGGGGGTCTGCAGAAGGGGATCACTGTGCACAAACGGCTGGCCCTTAGGATAACTGCAGTCCTAATAAAAATGGCCACAGTTTTAAAAAGGGGGGAGATAAAGCCTCATCATTATCGATGTATGTTTGTTTTTTATATCTATATTTAAATTTTGATCTGCTTTTTATTTGATAGCTAAAGGGTTTTACCATCCACTGGAAATCTGTGCCCTGTCTCCAGATGGGATGAGGACAATGATGATGACCATCGTTTTTTTGGGGTTGCCCCTGGACATTAGAGGCCAGGTGGTGGCAGGTCGATGTTGTCAGAGCGTCGCCCTGTACGATCACAGGAAGGCAGCGTGACACCCCTAGCTTCTGCTGGCCCAGGGGAGTCATTCTGATTTTCCAACCTGGCTTCCCTGCCCTGCAGCACTCCCCACAGGCCTCACTGTGCCAGTGCAGCGCCCAAGTCTTCCAGCTGCACCTTGCAGTGGTGCCGGCACCTGCTATCCAGCAGCCTGATTTGCACTCTCACTGTACAGACTGGCTGCCAGCAGCCTACATTAGCTGTTAAATCCTCAGGTGGGGACACTGCAGTGTATGTGAGGCTTTTTAAAAATTATTCTCCTTAAGCAGCAGTTTGACTTTAAAAATGTGGAGAATGTGTATTCACGCTGAACAATGGGGGGAAATCAGCCACATTTAAATCCCTGTCCTGTCTTTGTGGGCCCTCCAGCAGAACCGGGCCCTCCACTGGATTTGGTTCTGACCCTGTCATCCACTGACGCCTCAGTGGTTTTTAAGTGCCACATCACCAGCCCTCCTGGTATATCACATCCTGCTTGTATCCATTTCTTGGTTGCACTTTGTCAGATGTCTATTATTGGTATTTAATGATTTAAAGGTACCAGAGGTCTTGTCATTTTTTACAGTTGCTACTGTACCTTTGCAAGTATGGCAATAATGCATAGTGAGTGTGCTGGATGTTCTTCAGGACCGTTATGTTGTATGAAATCAAAATCCAATATTTTTCTAACTATAAAGAGCAAGTATTGTAGTACAGAATAAATTTTAAAATCTGATTATAAAGGAAGACCTCTTTATTGTAATTTATGGGGAAACACTGCAGGTAGAAATTGTAAATTTCACTTCTGTAACACTGTTGACAGTTTATAGTCCTGTATATAATCCTTACTTCTGATATTAAAATGCTGAGGTATTTAACTTCTAAGTTTTCAGGTGATAGAATGAATGTGGGCTAGAGACTCGAACCCTGGTCCCTGGGGTGTGAGGCGGCAGTGTGAAGCGCTGTGCCACCACCAACCTACCATTTCTTTGGTCTGATATTCGGTACAGGGAACATGCTTTTGGGAAGTGAAGGACCTGGAGGAAACCCATACACAGAACCTTCTTCAGTTTGTTTTGGTCTGGAATTCAGCACATGGTTATAGCAAAGGAGTCACTGATTTCCTCCCCACAAATCCTGCCAAACTTAGGGCCGCAGCTAGAGCAACAGGTTTTAATGCTCAGAGTCTCCCAGTGCTACAACATCATCATTTTTACTGAATCCCTTAGTCTGTATATAATACATGTAGAGCTATAGTATGAGCCACACTGGCAAAGCCATTCGCACCTGCCTGCTGGTCTGTCTGTAAGCTTAATCTTCCTGCTAGGTGTCTTTTAACTAAGGCTGGGTGCCCCTGCACGACGTGCCAGACATCCAGCAAAACAACAAAATGCAAGATACAAGCCAGGGTTGTGTTACAACTCACATTGCTGCTTTCTGTGTATACAACTCAATTTTTTGCATTTGATTTATAATGCACCAGCTTGGAAACACTGGACAGCAGAGGAAAAGAAACATTTGAATTTTCAAGATAGGACATTGAGCAAAATAACAGGCTCACAGCAAGTGTCTATTACTATGATTTAATGGTTTAAATGCATTTTACTTTGTCCTAATAAGCCCTATCCCACAGAGGCGTACACGCCGCCCCTGTACGGCTCGCACGCCGCCCCTGTATGCATTTGCTGTTTGCAAAATGCTCAGCGATGCTCAGCTCTGGCGCCGGAACTTCAACGCTATTATTTAACAGCCTTTTATCCCAGGCATCGATTACTGTGCCTGAAGCAATGAATTTGAACCTTAAACTAACCCCTTTTATTGTAGGATTTGTTTGTCAGACAGCTCAAGTTGATCAGGGGAAAGAAAAACTTTAAGACTGCAACCCTGATCTTTTTACCAGAAAAAGAACTCTAACACATCTTTAAATACTCTCCCCTATCATTTGTGCTAAACTTAATTCCCATTTAAAACTGGGCCAGTCAAAATCCTCACTGCAAGTTTTATTCATACATCCAAAAACAAAGATCAATTGGCCACACTATATATACATTATACAGTTTATACACATATTACATAATTTGTACACAAATATACATAAAAATGTAAACCTTTGATACAAAAAATACTTTAAACCAAGAGACGAAGACAAAAGGTGACTCTCATCCTCACCCCATCTTTAAAAACAGTAATACAGTACATTCAGTGAGTACAGGAATTAGCGCCTGCTTAAAAGCCCTCTTATGCTTTATCAGAGGGTGGGGGTGCTTTTAACCTGTGCTTCCACAGTTCTCTGAATAGGACAGTGCTTCATAGCTCGCAGTAAATGGATCATACCCCTTTCCCTCCCCTTACTATTCGAACTACTCGGGCAGAATAATTGCTTTTTTGTCTGGCTGCATCTTAAAGGTCAAACAGGCCTGAGGTGAAGGCGGGTGTGAGCACAGGGCCTGAGCGGGGGGGGGGCGCCCCCACCCCCAAGGCCGGCTCTCCTCCTACAAACCACCGGGGGCTGAGGTTAGGTCGCAGTTACCTGATAGTTATTCTGTTCCCGGGTGGCAGCGCTGGCGCTTGGGGGAGGGGGGCGTGTCCACTGAAGGTCCACTTCACGTTTGGGACAGTGCCGACTACAGCTGCCCGCAAGGGACCAAATGGCAAACAAGTGATTCTCAGACGCCATGTTTGTCCAGGGATATGTAAAGCAGACGACCTGCGATGTCCGGTCGCCTTGCGGGCCATGACACGGTCACTGGGATGGAAAGCCGTTAAAACTGTACCACCATCGGGAGAGAGAGTTACCTCCATCGTCAGGTCAATATCACTTGAGTTCACCATAAAACCCAATGTACAGAAGACAGTATAAATATTAAATACTTTTAACGAGACACGATTAGGCTGTTCCAAGAAAACAGGTTTTAGTGTTTCTGTAAAACTCTTCCTAAAAGCGGTTTCGTAGCGCTGGTCTTCAGCTCCTTTCCAGTTCAGGTGGCTACAGAGAAACCCAAAAACAAACAATGCCATCCTGTCTACCGTAACAGACAAACCGGCCAGCTACCTTGTAATTGCAGGACTTGGCTATAGTGAGATGGCGTGCCCCGTCCGCCCCCACGATTGGTTGCGTCCGTTTCATTACCTCTGACAGTCAAGTCTCATGGGATCAGGCTTTTGTAAAGACAAATCAAGTACAAAAAAGTGGGGGGGTGGGGGCAAAACATGAAATTGCTTAGGTGTTCCTGAAACAAAGGGAGTCTCCTGCTGTGAAATGACCTTGTCATTAGCAAAAGGTCCGATTTAAAGGCAACGTTAGCAAGTGTAGAGCACCGACGATTGTGGCGACTGACCCGGGGATCGCGGGGGCCACCCTGCTAAACTTATCAGGGGTATGAAACGGCGGGCACCGTGACCCTGGAGAACCTGAGTTTGAACCAGGACCCTGTTGGGCCCTTGCATTTAAAAAAATTAATAAAAAATCTAAAAAAAAAAAAATCACCCTCATCACTGAAACTGATGGAAACGGCGACATGGTACATATGTACAGACTGCACATTAACGTACTGTCAGGGCGGGGGGTACAATGATCCTGTTATGGGTTATTGCTTAAAATAACCAGCATTTTGTGTTTAATATGCAGACTGTATGTTAATATACTGTCGGGGGGGGTGAGGCAGGGGGTATAATAATCCTGTTATGGGTTATTGCTTAAAATAACCAGCATTTTGTGTTTAATATGCAGCTCCAGTGGATCCACAGCAACACAGAGATCATTGAATCTCATATTTGAGTCCCCTGATTAAAAAACAATAAATTAAAAAGCAATTTGGCAGGGTGTCCCTGTGTAATGCAGACACTCAACTGGGGAACGTTTCGGGTCGGGGACCCTGAAGGAGTCACATACACACACATTCAGGCTTAAAAACGTCTGGTTCAGTGATGACGGAGCGGCTTATGACACACATACGCACAGTTGGTGAACGGAGAGGCAGAGACGGCAGGATGGGCCTGAGGAGGAAATGCAGACAGAGCCCTGCGCAGTGTGCAGCACGTCCCCCGTCATACACCAGTGCACACTGCGCTTCCTGGGACCTGCAAACCCTGACAATCACTCATCACTGGCAAAACCCTGCTGCTAGCGGCCGATCAGATTAGCGTTACTGCATTTTCTGATTGGGCGTGGAGGAGCCAGTCCGCCCGGCACTCGGAACAGTGACGACGTACAGCCACATGCCTGACATCCCACGCGAATGTCTCGGCGATGCGCGCCGCCAGTTCACTGAGGGGAGAATGGATGGGCAGAGCCGCCAGCGCCGGCTGCTGCGCTGGCAGTGGAGAAGCCAGTGGGGGGAGCAGTGGAGCTGTGGCTGGGCTGTATGTCCTTGGGGATTCCGCAGTGCGAGGCCAGCTGGTGTCCAAAGGCAGCGCTGAACTGAGGCAGCTGCAGCTTGGGCTGGCTGGAGGTTGGGAGACCATGTGCCGAGACGGAGAAGGAGGAAGATGGCGAGGAGTTGCAGGCTGGCGGCATAGGGAGGCTGGTCAGACCACCAGGGGGCAGCACGGGGAGGCTAACCAGGTGCGCGGTGGAAGGCGGTGTGGACAAGGAGGTGGATATCAGGTGGCCGTCAGGAACGACAAGGTTACTGAACTGGGGGTCCGTGAGGGACAGGGGAAGGCTGCTCCAGGAGGACCTTGCCGGGCAAGGGATGCCACTCAGGGGAACCTCCAACAGCAAGGGAGACTCGGCCGAGAAAGGCCTGGGCCGGGGTGAGGCCATGTGCTCACTGTAGGGGGAAGGCACAGGCTCACTGCTGTAGTGGCTGCCGTGTGGCGAGGATTGTACCGGCTCTGGGTCAGCCAGTAGGTGGGGCTGAAATGGTTGGCCGGCCAGGGGGCTCTGTGCCGGGCCATGGGGGGGCGCTGCCGGGGACTGTAGCAGGCTGTCCTCCAGGTCCAGGCCGGGGAAGCTCTCAGTAGCGATGCGACCATTCAGCAGGTCCCCCATGGTCCCGGCCTGCCCCCCCGAGCCAGAAAACACAGACATGGGCCGGGAGTCCACTGTGTCTGGCTGAGCCAGCTCCCCTATAGAGCCCAAACACGCCAGGGAGTCAGGGTAGGAGCCCATGGCCTGGAGAGCACGCACCAGCTCCTCCGCCTCCTCCGTGGTGGGCAGGAGGTCCCCGTTCTTTTCTACACACACACACACACATGTACAGACACACACACATGTACAGACACACACACAGGTGAGCGCACAAACACACATACACAGACACCATTAGAACACAAACAGACCTTATGCTTTCCAGCACCAATTAGATCAACACATCGTGCAAATATCTGAGTTATGACGGCATCCATATTTAGTCTTTGCTCTGTGAAATATTCATTTAGTAGATAAAATTGTCATTTAACAAGAAGAACACGCTACAGGAAATGCCAGAACTTGAGATCCCAGCTGAATTTTTACAGTCTCGCAGACAGTTACGGCATGGGCACAGTACCTTCGAAGATATCGAAGTCCTGCAGGTCGTCGGGAAGTCTGGGTAACACGTCTGAGAAGTCCTCCTGGTTGAGCTCCAGGTCGTGGGGAATGTCTGTGATGTCATTGGTGATGTCGTCGTGAAGCTGGCCAGTGCTCAGGTCGGGACTCCTGCCAGAAGGAAGAGATGTGACTGTGAGTGACTCCTATGGCACATGGACACTATAGGCTGGTTCACACAAGCATAACCCTAACCCTATCGACTCTTCATAAGCCACGTACTCTGCACATGCACACAACATGTCATTTATATTATTATTGATATAAATTATTATTCTGATATTACCTGCACATGTACCACGGCAGTTTGTTTTACAAATTCAGAGACCAGCACACAGGGTTGCCAGGGCTGCCTGGTGCGAGATTTTGAATTTGAGACGAGTCTACACTCACATACACATGTAATTACATGTATGCAGCAGTTTTATTACCTCTGTGGGATTTTATTAGTCTGGAGGGTTTGCAAACTACCCCAGCGCTCATCAAAAGCATCCGTGTTAGTATTTAAAGTGGACCCTAACGAATCCATTGTGCAGTGAGTCCAGAGCTGCTCGTACACCACTGTGCGGACACAAATTTGGAGTGCAGCAAGCGCTCATCCACGAAGGCAGACAATGACGTCAAATGCATCGTAAACGTTCGACGGGCGGAGAAGTATGAACCAGCCATAGCAAACACAAACAGAGGAGCCTGATGCACTCAGTTTGAAGGAAGGCAGAAGACAATAAGCAGGAAAGCCAAGGCAGCCCAGGCAAAGCATCAGGACCATGCAGGACCTTTTCCCAATGGCTGCTTTAGACAGCCACCCGCTCAGGGTAATGCAAACCCGCGGAGCGCGCAGGTTCCCCTCGCCGCCTCTCATGTCACCCGGCAGGACTGACCGGAGGCTAGCAGCTGGAGTGGGCAGCGACAGGCAGGTAGGCATTGCCAGGTCGCCCTGGGGCAGCGCGGGTGGGATGGGCTTCTGGGGCCGCCGTGGGGGCCGCCTCTGTTTCTTCTTGTGTTTCTTGCCGAGCGCCGGCTGCTTGATCTTGCGAGGCTTCTGCTGCTGTTGCTGTTGCTGCTGCATCATCCTACGGTTACTGTCGCCACGCAGGAAATCATCCTGCCGAAAGGGGACACACAGCATCATGCAGGAGCCCGTCAGAGCCCCCTGGCGCTGAGGAGCAGCGGCGGGACGGGCTCTCACCATCTTCTTGGCGTGTTCCTGGCACAGGGGCGTCTGGTGCGTGATGTCAAAGACGGGAACGGAGCATTGCTGGCCGTCCGCAAAGCGGGCCGTACAGCTGGAGAACAGCTGCTGGGAATGATTCTGGAGGATGTCTGGGTGAAAGTCAAGGAGGGGAGCACACACAGATGGGCCATGCATCGAACTCAACCAGCACGCTCCACCTAGTAACAGTCTATTGTCTGCACTGATTATACCTCGATACCCCAGGCACAACAAAATGCTTCAAAACGGAACAGTCTAACATGCCAAGTCTTACACTCTGCAGGCGGATTTAAAACATTCCACAATTCCCAAAGGAAAATAACACAGTTAAACTCTCCAAAACAACACAACTGAGGGAAATAAACACGCATGACTCATTGTGCAGGCGTCCCGGCAGACAGTGCTGTGGCCTGGCGGAGGGATACGCTGGAAGCAGTGGCGAGTAAAGGGCAGAGCGCGACTGTGGCAGGCCTGTCCCCCGGAGCCGCCCGCACAGGATCCTGGGACCACGTCCTCCCTCTGCGGTGACTGCATGCTGGGGGGGCGGCAAACCCAACAATTCAGAACGGAGCCAAATTAGACCTTTCCCCTGCTCAGCTACACCAAATATATATTTCTTCATATTTTACTGCATAAAAGTAAACAGGGAGGTAAACAATTTAAAGAATATAATGTTACAATGTTTTCATTTTAAATATAAGAGGCTAAAATACAGACTCTTAAGCAGTAATAAATATTTAAACCCAGTGAGTTCCACAGGCAGTGTATTGTAATAAACTGAATGTCAAGACCATGGAGGGCATGCAACTCTAAATTAACCCCCCCACTCCCCCAGAAAGTGGCTAAGAGGCGGGTGAAGTGCAGAGAGGCCCCTCTGCCTGGCACACCTGGAAGGCCTCCGCAGCTCCTGCAGCAGCTGCCCGGTGCAGTGGGGGTCCCGGCAGGCGGCTCGCAGCAGCGCCACCCGAAGGGCACGCTGGTCACTGCGGCGGCGTGTGGCTGCCTGGTCCTGCCTGTGTTTGAGCTGCAGGTGGGCGCAGAGCCGGGCCAGGCGGGAGCTGCGGGAGTTGGGGGCCGCCTGTGCATCAGACCTGGGGGGGGGGGGTTCAGCAGCAAGGGAGGCTCAGCATCGCACAGGACAAGTTCCATACACGCACGCATCTGTCCATCATCATTCATCATTCATCATCCCTCATCCCAGAAAGCCGAGAGCATAAGAGGGTAGGGGGGGGCAGCCAGAAGAGGACAGTCACCTCTGCATTGGGGGGAGAAAGTGAATCACTCAGAAAAACCAGCACAGACATTGGAAGAAGGTGAAACGCACACAGGAAGACAGAGAGACAGACACACACACAGGCAACAACAGACAGACACACACACAGGCAACAACAGACAGACACACACACAGGCAACAACAGACAGAGACACACAGACAGACACAGACTGACTAGTGCTGGGTGCTATAACCAAAACTGTGTATAATGGTATTACTTATTTATTTATTTGAACCTTGTGGTTTCATGGTATATCACTGTATTTTTTTTACATCAATAAAATAAATTTTCCAAATGTTTTTAAAAAGGGAATCTTTGCACACCAAGCCTAAGACTGCAGATGCTGCCACTCACCTGTCCTGCAAGCATCTCTCACGCAGCCTCAGGGTGCAGCCGGAAGGCAGTGGCCGCTCGCTCTCATCCTCCTCATCCTCACTGTCCTCAGACCAGTCCAAGCCTGTGAACACACAGCCGTATGGGTGTCCAGCAGCAGCAAATAGGAGGCTTCCCATCCCAGCCAATGGCCAATAACCTACTGGATCATTTTAAGTAATCCTTAAGTAATCTCAAACCTGATAGGTTCCCTGAAACGCTCCTAAGCTATTACACAAAAGCATCTAAAATACAAAATGAAATGTAAGGGATGGGGAAAATGACAGGGGGGATCTGAAGCTGTACCTAGATGTGGGAAGAGGTCCCCATGCAGCTGTCGCTGCTGACAGCACAGGTGGGCTAGGCGTCTCAGACGCTCAAGGCAGGCGGCCGACGGAAGGAAGATGGAGGGCCGCAGCACCACAATGTGAGGTCCGGGGGCGCCACTCCCAGGCATGGGCGTGGCCTTCTGAGTGACGACATGGCCAGGAGCCTCTTCTGGGCTGTGGTAGCTCCCCAGGTTTGGCTGGGGCTGGCTGTCAGGCAGCGCTGGTTTGCATAACTGTCCCTGTTGCGGTCCAGGGAGGCCAGAAGGAGACAGGTGGCTGCAGCTTTGAGGCTGTGGATGGAGCCCCTGTTGCTGGGGAGGAAGCTGTGAGTTTCGGGGTGACGGCGGACCCTGAGAGGGGAGAGGGGAGGGGCTAAAGTGCTCGAGTGGCGATAAGTCACTCAGCTTCTGCGGCTGGTTGAGCGCCGGTCGCCTCTGTAGCTCCTTCCCTAAAACTGAACTTTTCTGCGGACTCCCCTCTTCGCAGTCCGTCTCGTCCTCACAGAAAGCGAAGGGGTCCAGCAAGCTGGCCTCCAGCGGATGCCCGCTAGGTAGGCAGGGGGCCAGTGTGTCCAGCCCATTGGGGGCCTTCAAGGCCAGAGAAGGAACCACGATGTTAAGGGCCACTGACTCCAGACGAGGCTTCAGGCGCACTTCATCCACGACTTCCTGCTTTTTCTTTCGTTCCTTTTTGGGGATGAAGCCCAGGACCTGCAGGTGGCTGTTGCAGTACCTGAGGCATTTTGAAGGGACACAGGCAAATAAAGAACAGAATAGGACAGAAGAAAACGCTTCTATTGTAATTTTAAAGGTAGCAGGCACTATGAAATTCAGTCTTTGCATATTCTGCATATATATGGGGCCAGCCATTTTTCCTACAACCCTAGAGCAGTTTCTGGGGTTAAGGGCCTTGCTTAAAGACCCAACAGTGAAACAGCAACCTTCCAGGTACAGGAGGCACAAGCAACCGACCTGCGGTCCTCAGATTTGGGGATGGGGTTGGTGCACCTCTGGCTGTTGTACTTAGCCACATACTCGCACTGCTTGAAGGGGGCGGTCTTGTCCTCCAGGACATGGCGGATACAGAAGGCATAGCCGTTTAGCCTGCGCTGCTTGCACAGTTTGGGGCTGTATGAGCACAGCGGCTTATTGTCCACCTCCGAGAAATGTATGTGTTTGCCTTCAAACATCACGTGACTCTGGTCCCTGAGAACATCAGCTGACAGGAGATAAAAAAGGCAGTTGAGTGTAATATCACAGGCAGCATGCCACAAAGCCCAAAGCACCCTACAGGGAACAGTGTACAGAGTCAGGTCCAGAAGTCAAATGAAAGATGTGCAAGATCCTTTACACAGACTTATGTTTTTGACAAAGTCATTTAGTCTGGGTTCCGAGTTCCATAATTATGCTTTTTCTGTAACAAGCTAGGTGCCTCCGCCTCAGAATCCTCATTAACTAAATGACAGTTAAGAAACTTATCACTGAAACTAAGTAATACAATTCATTTATCGCACTGTACCACATAAGGAAGGGACCGCGATTAAAATTTAATTAGAAGTCACGTGCTTTTAAGAATTTTATTACATTTCTTCACTGCTAAGGCACTAAGAATACACAAAACACTGTCAACAATCAGATAAATTAGACAACACACACCCTTATTAAGAGAAACGTGTCACAGTGCAATGACTAAGGTTCAGTGTCCTATGACAGTACAGCGTTACAGCCCCTATTATAACCTAAAACTGAGAATCAGTGCATCCAAAAGGTTACAGGGAGGGTGGGCTGGGGACTTTACTACTATGTACCTACTACACTATATGCACGATCATGTGCTTGTGCTGCACAATCTCACAAACATTCAACATGTTGACTGGCGGCCAGTTCTTGCGACCAACATTCACGTAATTCCCTAGCTTCCGATTTTTAACGCCTGACATTTCATAGCGTTACTTAAGTTCAAAATAAAACAATATCCAGGCCACTGATGGTAATAACAAGAGTCATGCGGCCATTAATAATGTCCGCGAATGACAGCCGGCCCGGCTTTAAATGTGCATCGGGATACAAGCGTGTCAGGGTCACCGGACAAGCAGCTCCGCAGTGTTATTCCTGAGTATAGATGCTCCTCTGTTACTCGCTTATTTTTACGGATAATTCGCTATTTGATCATCGACACACGACGCAAATTTTCAAAAAGGGAGCAGATTAATAATGATTTAACATTTTTAATAGATACAGGGAAATAGTGATGTGCACGAAGTAAACGAAACACTGCGTGGGTTTACAGCAAATGGTGAATTAGCGATGTTACGTCAACCGACTCAACGCTAGAAGTTACAACAAATGATAGACTTCGTTAATAGTCGGCTACCTATAAATTTTATACCGAAATCTATACTATACTATTTCAGCACGGACACGAAAATAGTTGGGTGGTTCATTTTTCAACTTGTCAGATTAATATCAAAATAATTTTTAAACTAGGGGAGTGCTTGTCATGTTGTTTAGTTTCCACAAAACGTTTAAAACTGAAAAAACAAAAGCGATAACAATATTAAACTACATTTTAGTGGAAAGCTAATACCCTAGCAACCGAGGAAGGGCTAAAAACAGAAAGCAGCCATCAGCCAGGAAACGGAAATACAATACGGCATAATACAAATTTAAAAATGCATAAATATTGTTCACATTATCGTAAAACAAAATATGTAATGTCGTCATCTGAGGCTCAGTAACGCAATTCGGAAATAGCATATTTTTTATTTTAAAATATCGATTTGAACCAACCGGAATGCCGAAAGGGCCATTCTAAAAACAGGCCTTCAAAACAAAACCGTATGGAAAACCTGCCTTGGCCAGCAGCCGATGTATTAATTACGCTCACTGGTGTTTAACGATACTTTTCTTTCGGTCAAAACGATTCTCAAGAAAAAAATTCTGGAGATAACTCCGATTAAATTCGAAAAAAATCGAAGGTTTCACTGCGGCCTAACAGTTCATGTGATCCCGGTCCTCGCGTAGCGGGCGTGGAAGCTGAGTGTCACACATTAGCTCCGCTTCCTCTTACACTCGAGCCCTAGGCTTACACGGGAGGTCCGCTTACCTTCACTTGGTATGTGCCGTACACGGTATTTACTCCCGGCAGTCTGGAAATGCTTATTATAAACGGCGCGCGACTTGCTGCACTGTATTTCAGTACCCTCTACGCAAATAATCGTTTTTCTATCGACGGATAATTAAGTTTTGTTCCCTGATGCACATAAATGAGGTTTATCTGCAAGCAAATATAAAAATACACTAAAGAGCTGTTGGGGTTTTTAGTTCGGTCATCAGCAGACTTTCCCTTACAGCACCACTACCGGCACTGCGGGGACATGACAACAGCCAACAGCACAACAACAACCTCCGCTACCATATTGGAAAATTTCACTTATCAGTGTGTCAAGCAGCACTATTTCGGGTTTTAATAGTTCTGTGATGCGCAGCAAAAACTCTCATGTGGATTCTTGTTAACCTGCATCATGCTGAAGGAGAGGACGGCGTGTAACGTCATATTTCTTCAGTCTTCGCGGGCAGCACCGCCTTTTATAAAGAAAATAACATTAAAGACAAATTGTCTGCGGGGAAGCTTGTGCTCAGATGAGATTGATCCGATCAACTCTGCCTTTGTTTAGGATCAAAGACTGCAATCTGGAACACTCTTTTTGTTTTAAAATGTCCAAATTGCGTCAAGGATATAAGTCCAAATAAGTGGTAAACTCCACTGTCCTTCCTGCAGAGAAGGCGGCGATCTCCTTCTTCTCCATCCTCACTGCCCTACACCTCCCCGCTTCCTCCACAGTTCCCTCCTTTCTACCCCCACCCCCCAATCTGTCAGTGACTTTTTCAGGATAAGCCAGTGACCATGTCAAGTGAGCTAACGATGTATTCACTTCAATGCAAAGTCACAGGCTTATGATCATTTGCCATTAAATGAAGACACGTCTCCCGAGAATGAGAACTGTAAATCTGTTTATTAACGACAATACCTCTGGGTTTTAAGTTCACAGCAGCTGGGGTGCTTGTGATTAAAACTAAAGTATTGTGCAATATTTCTTGTGTATTTTATGATTTTATATTAAAAACTACCCCAGTCCCAAATAGGGTATGATGCATCACATACTGGCAAAATATTTTTCCGTAATCTGCTTGACCTAAGCCAAATATTTACATTTACGGAGCAACTGTTCTGCATTTAATTCATATTCAGTATGCAACTCATTGTACATTTGAGGTTGGCTACAGTGGGCGTTCTTAGTTATCGCCATTATGTCCTACGTCCTTTAGTGTTGTTTTTTATTGCACATCCATCTTTATAGATATTAAGTTGTGTATTTTTCTGCATAATGTATTAAATATATATACTCTTATTCAGTCTGCTATTGCCAATTGTAATCAGCTGTACCAACAAATATTTCCACCGTCCTCAGTCGTGTAGCCATAAAAGTTCTGTTCCATTCAGATCAAATTAGGTTTGGGTAAGAAAGAGTAATATCGATAATGCCTTTCAAGGCATGTTTCTACCATTTCTATAATTTGTACCGCCTTTACTATTTGCCTTATTGTTTTAGTAGTTTATTTCTTTGATGATGGATTTTGTGGGTATTTATCTTTTATTATTATTATTTTTTTTATTATTATTATTTTGTAAGCTCCCTGGAGAAACAAAAAACATTTTCTGAGTATGTAGGAGGGGCTTAAGATAACTGACAGCTCTTAAGCGCCACCCACTCTTGGTCACTGCTTCAGCGTGATTGCCTGTGCTTCAGGAGCTCTCATGGGATGGTGGCAGCCGCTGACAGGGAGAAGGAGGGACATCATGTGAGCCAGTGTAGCAAAAGCATTCCTGTATGTGAACGTCTCTCGCAGTCAGCTAAGGGGGAACTTGAAGTTCTACAGAGAACATCTGATTTACAATCATAATGACAAAAAAATAATAATATGAAAAATAATTTTAATATAAATGCACCACCTTTGCCACTTTAGGCGAATTTACTTTAAAACTCAAGATGCCAACATGATGTGGGAAAAAAACACCATTAGGTTCAATTTGCAGAGTAAGTCTATGCATACACCTTCAACAGTACATTAAGCACCGTCACTGTAGGTCAAACAAGTTGCAAATTCAAAGGCTTACCAATAACATAAATAATATTAGATTTACTCAACTGCATTGCCGCAAGCACATCGCAATATTGTTAAGTGGCGAACATCAATGCCTTAGGCTGCTTTGCACATTTCCGTCTTAAAGCCGAAAACGTCCGAGTGGCTGACGAAGCAGTCGCCCCTAATAGATCCCAGGATAAGTAAGTGGAATGTAGTGCTAGTGAGTTAAACATTCCATAAAAGTCTACAATTACCCCCATAATAGATAGTTCTTACTATAGCTTACCGATCCCGATGACACATTCGACGCAGTTACTGTGCAAGTATGATGTCGTGAAACTTTAATTTTCAAGGGATCTATGATTAAAAAAAATATTGCCTTTGTGCAGATCCTCTCCATATAACAGAGAAGCTGGAATTCCTAGTTCGCACTCTCACCATTTAAATTAACTCCACCACCTATTGCGTTCATTATACGTAGGAAAAGAAAGAGTAGCTCGTATAGCCCCGAAAGGAGGAGGAGTCCGCTGCCATTACAAATCCCCGGACCGCGCGGCTCTTCCCTCTTTCCCTCAGCCTGTTCACACGAGGTCTCTGCACGTCTTTCACAATGGGCTTTGGCGATCTTAAAACCCCCGGTGGTCTTAAAGTCTTGAATGACTTTTTAGCAGATAAAAGCTACATCGAGGGGTGAGTATTTGCGAATGTAAATTGGTCGCATCGTTTATTGTAGTCAGCGTGTTAATCCGCAGTTTTATTTCTCAGACGCTAACATGTTAGCCCACAGCTACCAGCTGTAAATGAGCAAACCTATTCACGTTGTGCTACGTTCGACAAGATCTATTTTTGATTGTTGTATTCTGAAGACTAAATGAAACTAATAAAGTTTTGTAGAATTCGTAGTTACATCTGCACATTTAAATGTTTACTTATAAATTAAGAAATTTGGATGAAGGCCTGTAACTTGCCGTTGTCTACCTACTTGCTGTTGACTTTGAGCGCATGCGCGACCGAAAAATCACAAGCTATGGGGTGGAATATTGGGGGGAAACTGGGACAACTTTTGAAATGTTACATTCACACTTTATGATTCTAATTAATTATTAAACGCATTAGAGTTATTGAAAGCTCAAGAACAGAGCTTAAGTTAATAAGACCCCAGAGGTACAAATAGAACAATATTCATCCTATTTCAGTGAAAGTACATCTTTCTAAATCTTTGTTTTACTTTTGCAGGTTTGTTCCCTCTCAGGCTGACGTTGTGGTATTCGAGGCCCTCTCTGCTGCTCCCCCTGCAGATTTATGCCATGCACTCCGCTGGTACAACCATATCAAGTCCTATCAGTCAGAGAAATTAAGGTATTTGCCTAGAGAATGCTCATGTTTGCCGTGCAGTAGAAATGGTTTTCTAGGATGAATGATGATCTACCTCACCGTCTTTCTTCTGAAGTATGATGCACAACTTGTAATCCTTGACTTTCCTCAGTAGCTTGCATAAAGGACCTTTTGGAAGTGTGCAAATTGAGGGTCTCTTTCTCTGTACAGCCTTCCAGGGGTGAAGAAGGCCCTCGGCCAGTACGGTCCCGCTGGGGTCGAGGACACCACCAGTGCGGATTCCAAGGACGATGATGATGACATTGACCTGTTTGGTTCTGAGGATGATGAGGTGATGACAGTTTTTCATGTCGAAGCAGCCCTCGTGTCGTTTATATGTGCAGTGAGACTAACATGGTCGTCTTACAGGAAAGCGAAGAAGCCAAGAGGTTGAAAGAAGAAAGACTTGCAGCCTATAATGCAAAGAAGGCTAAAAGTAAGGTGTCAGTTTGCTGATGACTTTGTTAGCCACTTGTCAGTATGTGGTCACTGAACAGGGCTGCCTCTCTACACCTGTGTTTCTGCTTCTCCATTCAAACATTCTAAAGCTCGCTCTCCTTCCTGAACCCACAGAGCCAGCGCTGATAGCAAAGTCATCCATTCTGTTAGACGTGAAGCCGTGGGACGACGAGACGGACATGACAAAACTGGAGGAATGTGTCCGCAGCATCCAGATGGACGGGCTGCTGTGGGGCAGCTGTAAGTCATCTGTGTGGATGGGGGGGTCTGCTGGGGTCATGTCAGTCACAGAATCACAGGGCACAATCCAACAATGCATAGGGGTAGCAGCTAGGGGAGTGGGTGGGGGGGGGGGGGCTTTTATTGGCATGTTTCCTAGTCGCAGTCAGGTTGTGATGGGCTGGCATCTTCCCACCTTTGAGTAGGCCAGGCCCGCCCTGGATGGAATGTGAATTTCATAGTCCCCTAAGAGGGTTTCAGTCTGTAAACATTAGAGATGCTCCGATCAGCATTTTTGGGGCCGATCACCGATTACCGATCACCAAGATCATGATCTGCCGATTGCC
>JAODJU010012784.1:0-21834 GCA_026776725.1 Gnathonemus echidnorhynchus
TAAAATGCAACATACACACACACACAATAAAAGATTTATCCTTTTTCCAGTGTAACACTGGCAGTTTTCCAGGAAATTTTAGGGTTATCTACTAATCAACCACAATAGAGGAGCCAGAAATGACAGCATGGGTGGACCTTCAGAAAGCCATAATAATTCACTTGGCAACAAAACTACACTATACAGAAACAACTACATATTCTTTGTAACAGTTTTTAAATGATCCGTGGCATAGCTAAGTCCAAATAAACAAAGAGAAAAAAAATCTATTTGCCTCTCAACAGCACATTTCATGATTGATCTAACCATGCACACAGATACCTTTCAGGTACAATCATTTTATCATAATGTATCATTTATTAAGAATCCAAGTTTCATCTGCCGCCACGTTAAGTCAACAACAGAAGAGTGTATATATTGCTGTCTAACTCTACTTTTGTAGAGTATATATAAATATATATATAAATACTATTTCCTTTTCCTCTGCTAAATGCGTATAATGACTATGTCTAATACAACTAATTTTATAGTTGCCTTTATATTATTACAATGTTGCACAAATTGCTGTTGCAATGTACTTGTACTGTATTTTGCAGGCTACATTAAACACTCCCCATAGTATCTGCTCTGTTTATTATCAGTTATTGAGCTGGATCATTATGTTATACAGTCATGGCCGGAATTATCGGCACCCCTGGAATTTGCACCATTTCTTCCAGAAAATTGTTGTAATTAGAAATGTTTTGGTATACACATGTTTATTTCCTTTATGTACATTGGATCAACACAAAAAAACAGAGAAAAAAAAGCCAAATTTGACATAATTTCACACAGAACTCCAAAAATGATTCGGACAAAATTATCGGCACCTTTTCAAAATTGTGGGTAAATTGTTTTATTTCAAGCATATGATGCTCATTTGAACTCACCTGTGGCAATAAACAGGTGCTCGCAATATAGCAATCACACCTGAAGCCAGATAAAATGGAGAAAAGTTGACTCAACCTTTCTGTTGTGTGTCTGTGTGTGCCACACTAAGTATGGAGAACAGAAAGAAGAGCAGAGAATTGTCTGAGGACTTGAGAACAAATATCAACAATCTCAAGGCTACAAGTCCATCTCCAGAGATCTTCATGTTCCTTTGTCCACTGTGCGCAACATAATCAAAAAGTTCAGAACACATGGAACTGTAGCTCATCTCCCTGGACGTGGACAGAAAATAAAAATTGATAAAAGACTGCAACGAAGGATGTTCTGAATGGTGGATAAACAGCCCCAATCAACTTCTAAGCAAATTCAAGCTGTTCTGCAGACTCAGGGTGCAACAGTGTCAGCTCGAACTATCCATCGACATCTGAACGAAATGAAACACTATAGTAGGAGACCCAGGAGGACCCCACTGCTGACACAGAAACATAAAAAAGCCAGACTGGAGTTTGCCAAAATGTACTTGAGGAAGCCAAAATCCTTCTGGGAGAACGTCTTGTGGACAGGGTACCAGCCAAGGTAGAGCTTTTTGGTAAAGCTCATCATTCTACTGTTTACAGAAAACGGAATGAGGCCTACGAAGAAAAGAACACGGTACCTATAGTCAAACATGGTGGAGGTTCTAAGATGTTTTGGGGATGTTTTGCTGCCTCTGGCACTGGTGCCTAGACTGTGTGCAAGGCATCATAAAATCTGAAGACTACCAAAAGATTTTGGGCGCACTATAGGGCCCGGTGTCAGAAAGCTGGGTCTGTGTCAGAGGTCATGGGTGTTCCAGCTGGACAATGACCCCAAACATACCTCTACAAGCACCCAGAAATGGTTGAAGACAAAGTTTCCTCCCTTTTTGGACTCTGACTAATGGACAAGGTGGTTAAGACATTTATTCAATATTTAATTTTTGTTGACCTGATCCACACCAACCGTTTAAGGTCAAGAAAAATACAATGAAGTACAAGACAACATTTTCTAAGGAAATCAAGGAATGACCCTAAGTGGCATTCCTCATATTCTCTAGTGCAACAGAATGCATACTTGTCTACAGTCATGCCACATTAGGCATTTCTCAGTGGTCTCTGAGATGCTGTGAATGGTTAAACAACAATGCAAGATTCTCAGATATCTTCCTTCCACTGTACTCCCCATTTCTCAGCCTTATTGAAGAATTTCTTGCTGGAACTGTATGACAGACATCCCTATGAATGGGAAAGTCTTCAGGCTAGGATGATGGTTTGTAGCCATAAAGTCCTGCCATGGGTGCCTTTGTCACAGCAGGGAATATGATTGGGCTCGTTTAAAAATTGAATCAATTCCTGTCCCTGTTGAGCAGTTTCTAAATGACTGGCAGCATGCTAATTGAAAGAGATCTGGCCTTCATGCTGCAATCAATAGCAGGGATCTTGAGTAACACCTTGTTCTTTAATGAATGTATATGGTATAATGTCATAGTTACAACCACTCTCTCACCTAACTGTTTTATTGGGGGGGGGGGAGAGCACATGACTATCTAAGTTGGTAAAGAGGAGCAGGACACTGCAGCCCAAGGGACTTCAAGCAAAGATTCTTGCTTCACTAGCTCAGATAAAAAGCCCAGCTGGCTAAATGTGTCTGTATAATAAGACATAACTGCAAATGAGGTTAGATACCGCAGCCTGGAACGCTAATATAGCCTTAGGGCTCTGGCTAATGGCGGGAGGTGAGTGGTAGCTATGAACAGCAACCGATGGCACAAACAAACCCTGCCACACCGTTTCATTTTATTTGTCTTTTATTATTTCCTCTTTCACTTGCAGGGACACATTCACAGCCCAGAACACCTGCCAGCCGCAAATGACTCCCCATTATTAATGTTACCATGGAAATTAAGTGGTAAAATGTCAGTATTGCATGAAGCATTACAAAGTCCCAGCCATTCCAAATGATTCTGCTAGCATATGGCACCAAATGTTGCATCTCCCTAATAGCCAGTGAGTTGTGTCTTCTTGCCATAAAGAATGGAAGAATACTTCAGAAAAAGCCCCGTGGATGAGGTTTTACTTTGCCAATTGACAATAAAATGGAAGATTTCTTTCCGTGTTCACAGCTGCATTATTGTACTGTATTAAGCAAAGTAATTTAGTAACTAATGATTATTAGTCAAAGTGATCTGAATCCTACCACTGCCTTTTTAGCCTTTTCATTTCCTGTCAGATAATTTCTGCCTCTTTCCAGATTGCATGTGTATTTTCTGGCTCTAAGACACCAATTTACACACAAATTATTTTGGTCTTTTTTTAAATCATATTTGTGTTTCCCATCTACCTTCCAGTTGCTTATCCTGGTCAGGATTATGGCAGTATTGGAGTTTAACCCAGGCAGCAGAGGGCACAACTATGGGCAATTCATAGATATAAACTGGTGCCACTTCACCGTGTGCTTTATCAGCTCAGTTCCCATTTCAGCGTGTGCTCTACCAGCTCACTTCACTTTTCACTGTGTGCTCTACTGGCTCAGTTCACTTTTCAGTGTCTGCCCTACCGGCTCAGTTCACTTTTCAGAGTGTGCTCTACCAGGTCAGTTAACATTTCACCGCGTGTTCTACCGGCTCATATCCCATTACAGCGTGTACTCTACCGGCTCAGTTCATGTTTCAGCACGTGCTCTACCAGCTCAGTTCACTTTCAGTGCGTGCTCTACCGGCTCAGTTCACTTTTCAGTGTGCGCCCTACCAGCTCAGTTCACTTTTCACCACGTGTTCTACCAGCTCATTTCCCATTTTAGTGTGTGCTGTACTGGCTTAGTTCATGTTTCAGTGTGTACTCTACCTGCTCAGTTCACTTTTCAATGTGTGCCCTACTGGCTCAGTTCACTTAGTGTGTGCTCTACCAGCTCAATTCACTTTTCACCATGTGCTCTACCGGCTCAGTTCACTTTTCAGCGTGTGCTCTACCGGCTCAGTTCATGTTTCAGAGTGTGCTCTACCAGATCATTTCCTATTTCACCATGTGCACTACTGGCTCCATTTAGCTTTCAGCGTGTACTCTACCGGCTCAGTTCACATTTCACCATGTGCTCTACCGGCTCAGTGCACATTTTACCTTGTGCTCTACCGGCTCAGTTCACATTTCACCATGTGCTCTACCGGCTCAGTGCACATTTTACCTTGTGCTCTACCGGCTCAGTTCACATTTCACCGTGTGCTCTACCAGATCAGTTCCCATTTCAGTGTGTGCTCTACTGCCTGAGTTCACATTTCACTGTGTGCAGTATCGGCTCAGTTCACATTTCACTGTATGCTGTACCAGATTAGTTCACTTTTCAGCGTGCACTCTACTGGCTCAGTTCACTTTTCAGTGTGTACTTTACTAGCTCAGTTCACTTTGCACTGTGTGCTCTACCAGATCAGTTCCCATTTCAGTGTGTGCTCTACTGGCTGAGATCACATTTCACTGTGTGCAGTATCGGCTCAGTTCACATTTCACTGTGTGCTGTACCAGATTAGTTCACTTTTCAGCGTGCACTCTACTGGCTCAGTTCACTTTTCAGCGTGTGCTCTACCGGCTCAGTTCACGTTTCACCGTGTGCTCTACCAGCTCACTTCACTTTTCACTGTGTGCT
Organism: Gnathonemus echidnorhynchus; assembly: GCA_026776725.1. Classification (NCBI taxonomy): domain Eukaryota; kingdom Metazoa; phylum Chordata; class Actinopteri; order Osteoglossiformes; family Mormyridae; genus Gnathonemus; species Gnathonemus echidnorhynchus. The sequence continues at coordinate 4,585 of JAODJU010012784.1, forward strand.
CTACCGGCTCAGTTCACTTTTCAGTGTGTACTTTACTGGCTCAGTTCACTTTGCACTGTGTGCTCTACCAGATCAGTTCACTTTTCAGCGTGCACTCTACTGGCTCAGTTCACTTTTCAGTGTGTACTTTACTAGCTCAGTTCAATTTGCACTGTGTGCTCTACCGGATCAGTTCCCATTTCAGTGTGTGCTCTACTGGCTGAGATCACATTTCACTGTGTGCAGTATCGGCTCAGTTCACATTTCACTGTGTGCTGTACCAGATTAGTTCACTTTTCAGCGTGCACTCTACTGGCTCAGTTCACTTTTCAGCGTGTGCTCTACCGGCTCAGTTCACGTTTCACCGTGTGCTCTACCAGCTCACTTCACTTTTCACTGTGTGCTCTACCGGCTCAGTTCACTTTTCAGTGTGTACTTTACTGGCTCAGTTCACTTTGCACTGTGTGCTCTACCAGATCAGTTCACTTTTCACCGTGTGCTCTACCAGCTCAGTTCCCATTTCAGTGTGTGCTCTACTGCCTGAGTTCACATTTCACTGTGTGCAGTATCGGCTCAGTTCACGTTTCACTGTGTGCAGTATCGGCTCAGTTCACGTTTCACTGTGTGCTCTACTGGCTCAGCTCACTTTTCAGAGTGTGCCCTACCCTACTGGCTCAGTTCACTTTTCAGAGATTGCTCTACCAGATCATTTCCCATTTCACCGTGTGCTCTATCGGCCCAGTTCACTTTTCAGTAATTTATAAGCACATTCGTAATGCATTATAATGCATTCATAAAGCATTATAAATATGGCTATAAATATTTATAAAAATGCATTGCACATTATATAGCCATGTTTATTATGCATTACAACTGACTTATGAAGTCCTCATGTATAATGCACTATAGATAGCTTTATAATGCAGTACAAAGCATCCTTAATGCTTATACCGACCATTAAAATGCATTATAAAGGTATCTATAGTGCATTATAAGATAGCTTCATAAAGCATTCATAATGCATAATAAACATGGCTATGTTTTGCCTTTTGATAAAATATTTACAGTCATATTTATAATGCTGCATTATTATTTGTTATGAATATGCTTAAAAATTTCTAAAAACATGGCCTTAAATAAAGTGTTACTGAGAATGACAACCCTTTGGTCTCATAGATAGGAAACCAAACCAGCATTCCTGAGCTAGCACAACTTACCTGTAAGTACCTTTCTATACCAGCTTCTCTGCACCTGTAGAGAGAATCTTCAGTGTAGCAGGAAACTTTTACATATAGATGGTACAAACTTTGAAGATCCTTTGCTGATTAAATGTAACAATATTGAAGTGAGGCATTTTGCATAAGATAATAAATAGGACCAACTACAAATAAAGTATTTCTTTTGCCATGTATGCTTTCATTAGCTTTTAATGTTAAATGTTAGTCATTAAAGTATAGAAATAGACATTTAAAAATGACAGCCATACAAGTGACCCTATCACCATCCTATCCATCTGACAAGGCACAAACACTCACAAGAAAAGCAACTGCAGACTCTTCAAAATGCTGATACACATAAACAGTTGCAGAAAATAAGAAATATTTGCTCATGGAAAAGGCCTTGGAATGTACACGGATAGAATAGGCTAAAAATTTCACACAATTTTACTCTTAAAGTAATGCAAATATAAAGTTCTCACTCTTACATAAACAAGCTCTATAAAGTAAATCTACTACATAATTGTTTATGTTTCGCTAGATTAAATGGCATTCCTGTGTTATGTGATGGCAGTGAACATCTTTTCATTGGGATTTTTTTTTTCATGCCATTCCAAATCAAATTCCAAATCAACATCCCGTGAGGTCTGGCAAATTCAACTCAGACTCCAATTCATAAATGGAATGGGCCACAATTTTGAATTTTACACAAGCTTGCTTGGTAGTGTCTTCACATTTGAAGTCTCATTTGTAACATAAAGTTGTTTATCTTTGAGTTGCACACGTTTTTCCTATATACTTGAACAATCAGGCCAACTCTGTTCTAACCACGTTATTATAGCACTTTCATGGGCTGTAGCAAAATCTTCTGGCCCTATTCCTGCTAATCAAAATTTAGCCTTTTTATAGTGCCTAGATGTCAACCAGTTGGATAGCTTTTTGTAGACCACGTTAACAACTTATGATTACATCCATCTTAACTAGTAGTATATTTTTTGACTATATCATATCGTTGGTTGTTAGCTATTAGTTTTTAATTTGCTGTTAATCTGTTGTTTTGAGACTTACCTGAGTCCTTTGAAAACATGGTTAAAATGCTTCTATGTAGCAGTTCACCTAGGCATTTCACATGTTCGGCTAAAACGTTAATATTAAGGTAAATCTGGAGCTTTTTAAGTATTTATGTAAGTGAGGGTGTTTTAACTTCTGATTTAGAATAGTGTTTTGCAGCATATGCTGAACTAACATTGAAATTGTCAGAAATAATAGCTAGCTAACTGTGGCAAGTATGTGGGGAATATCATGAAACACAAATGGGGAATAGAGAAAGGTCTTTATCCTTTTTTATCCTTTCCCACAAGTTCTTCCCTGGTTTGGCATCCAAACAACAGGTCTGTTAAAAGAAATGAGGGGGAAAAAAACCATAACAGATAAAATGGGCATGTTTCTATTTTATATATGGCCTGTGGCTGCCCACACTATCTGATATCATCATGTTGGTGTAGTACCATCGACATAATAATTTATTGTGTGCCAGGACCATAATTGCAACTGACCAAACACATTGTTGTGTTGTCACAGCTTTGCATCTTAGGGGGAAAAACACTAGCAAACAGTGGGTGTTTCTCAATATGCATATTTGACCATATATACTTGTGTTCTCATGTCCCCATTTTGCATCATCTTCCATTGCCGAAGACCAGTTCCAGTACTCAAGAACAGAAGCACAGAGAATGGTAAAAATCCCCAGATGTCCTTCTTGCTCTACCCCAAATATCAAGGATACATCAGCTGCATCCTTGCCAAACAAGACCAATCTCATGATTCATTGCGTGCCAAGATTGTTCTTAGGAGGTAAGTTAGCAAGACCGGTCTTGCCAAGGCCACAAGTACAATCATCTTATTTTTGGAATTGAGAAACATCCAGTATTGCAAAATCCATTGATTCTAAGTGATTTAACTTTTTTTTCTGATGTCACTTATAATTTCATTGGCTTCCGGGTTGTGTTTTTATGGCCTTGTTTTTATTTTGAGGTTGTGATTTTAGGCCCGTTTAACCTAATCTTAATTTTTAAAATATAACAGATTCTTCATTCTAAGAAATTCAAGTATTTATGACAGTACTACAGAATACAGACCCAGCCCATTGTTGATCAAACGATTAACATTAAACAGCTGACACAGGCATACATGCATAAAAGAGCTTAAAACTTAAATAACATCATAGCATCAAATGCTGCTTTCAGTTTAAGCTATCAGTAACTATGTTTGGGCAGTAATTTTTCCCCCCAGAATCAATAAAGTTAATTTTAGTTTTAACCCTATTTATTTTTTCATAAATTTATATAGTCATACTGTGGTATATGGTATTTTTATTTTCCAAAGCAATGCTATTTATTCACTGAGTGGACAAGGGGGAGGGGGGGGCTCATGATGAAGACTGCTGGTGAAATCAAAAACATGTTTCCAGACAGTGTTTCTCCGGTTTTTAAGAGTTTCTGTATTGCCACATTTTTCTTCAGATTCACATATTAATTCACTAGTTTCCTTGCTGGCTAGGTTCAGCCCTATTTGCTAACTCAGTTAATTGAAGAACTTGCATCAATTTACATCACTTTTTAAAAGAAATTGCCAGAATTTTACACTGAATGAGTGAATAAAGGTTAATTAAGAGTTCTTGGTATGCAGACATAACACATAATTGCATCTCTCTCTCTGTTACCCCCTGCTTCATCCAAGGCTTCCCTTGCTGGTTGCATCCAGGCCAGCCATCTATTCAATTGTCTGTCAAGACAAGGATTCCTTTCATCGTGATTAATCTTTCCTGCTGGTGGACAGATCTGAGTTAGGGGAGGTGAGGGGAGGCATCTGAACTGCCCAAGAAAGTCTCTGGGTTAAGAACATCCAATTTATAAACATTATATATTTATGAACAGACTACCATAAAGCCTGTTAAAAACTTGAGTTACATGCAATGGTCCATAATACTAAATGCACGCACTACTTTGTGAGCTCATGAAAACATTGCATGGCTTCAGCGACATTGAAACAGCTCCACGCTGCCTCAGTGTTTACTAAGCTAGACCTTCGCAGTGCTTATCATTTGATTTGTATTTGCCAAGGGGATGAGTGAAAGATGGCTTTCCTCACCAACATGGGACAATATGAGTACCTGATCATGCCATACGGTTTAACCAACAGTCCCGCCATGTTCCAGTCCCTCTTGAACGAGGTGTTCACTGACATGCTTGGCAAATTCATTGTGATATATATTGATGATAAAATGCTGAAATTAGCCAGACTCTAAGATCAAGTTGTTTCTGATGAGTTTGCATGCAGTTCGTGTGAGGAACTTGCATAATTAGGTGAGACTTCTGACTGTAATGTGATGTTGGAGACCTTCCATGATAAGACTCTGAAAGTGCTGAGGGTTCTGCTGGTGTTGCCAGTGTTCCCCCTGGCTATTATCAAGAGGAGTCAGAGCACATAACTGGCAACTCCAGTCTGTACCAGGAACTGAGGAGGATGGCAATGAGGGCAGACAAGGAAGCGTTTGTTAGACGAATTTGTGAGCAGGTGATACACCATCTGTTGTCTAGTGACTCACATCCTACTTGAAGAGGAATCAAAGCATTATGTACATCTTAATCTGTTCCTTGGTGGCTGCATGTCGCTGGGTCCACAGTTCTCAAGCCTGATCCTCCAATCAGCTGTGAACCACCCAATCTCACTGAGAATGCACTGGTAGTGAATTAGCTGAGGGTAGGGAAGGATCTGTGGTATCTGGGGTGAACCAGGTCAATCTTTGCTTCCATTTGGCATTATCCCAACTGACTGGAAAATAGGACTTGTAGTCCTGATCTGGAAAGGGAAGGGTGATCGCCTTGATTGCAGCAACTACAGGAGGATAGCACTGCTCTCACTGCCAGGTAAGGTCCTTGCTAGGGTCTTTCTTAACAGGATCCATGATCACTTGCTCGCCTGTCAATGATTGGAACAGTCTGGTTTTACGTCTAAGAAGTTTACCATTGACCGTATCTTCGCACTGAGGGTTCAGATTGAGCACAAGCGCGACTATAGGAGGTTCATTGCAGCCTATGTCGATTTACATAAAGCATTTTACTCAGTTGAACAAATTGCCCTGTGGGACATCCTGAGACTTCACAGGATCCCAGGGGAGGGGCCAGACAAAGAGCAATTCAACAAAACCCCTATGACAGAGAAGTCTAGCAAGGTCTCATTTCCCTCGCCTGGACTAGGGTCACCAGGGCCCCACCCTGGATCCAGGCCTGGGGGAGGGGCCCGTTGGCGAGCGCCTGCGGGCCGGGCCTTGGCCCGTGGGGTCCGGCTGGGCCCAGCCCGAAAGAGGCACACAGGACTGTCCCCATGTGGGCCCACCACCTGCAAGGGGAATGTCAGGGGTTCGGTGCATTGTGGATCGAGTGGCGGCCAAGGGAGGCCCTTGCAGTCCAATCCCCAGCTGACAAAAATGGCTTTCGGAACATGGAATGTCACCTCTCTGGTGGGGAATGAGCCTGATACCGACTAGATATAGTCAGGCTCACCTCAATGCATAGCGTGGGTTCTGGCACCAATCTCCTGGAGAGGGGCTGGACGCTCTTTTCTTCCAGAGTCGCAGCGGGAGAGCGGTGCCAGGCAGGGGTGGGGCTACTGGTGGCCCCACAGCTCGGTGCATTAATGAAGGAGTTTACCCCGGTGAACAAGAGGGCTGTCTCCCTTGCGCCTTTGGGTCGGGGATAGGTCTCTGACTGTCATCTGCGCTTATGCACCAAATGACAGTTCAGAGTACCCAGCCTTCTTGGACTCCCTAAATGGTGTGCTGGTTAGCGTGCCACGAGGGGATTCCATTGTTTTGCTGGGGGACTTCAACATTCATGTGGGCAATGACAGTGTGGCCTGGAGGGGGGTGATTGGGAGGAACGGCCTCCCTGATCTGTACCCGAGTCGTGTTCTGTTACTGGACTTCTGTGCAATGCATGGTTTGTCCATATTGAACACCATGTTCAAGCATGTCCATAAGTGGACATGGTACGAACATGCCCTGGACTACAGGTCGATGATCGATTTCATAATCGTATCATCTGATCTGTGGCCTTCTGTCTTGGACACTCAGGTGAAGAGAGGGGCAGAGCTTTCAACTGATCACCACCTGGTGGTGAGTTGGCTCAGGTGGCAGGGGAGGAAGCCGGTCAGACCTGGTAGGCCCAAGTGCATAGTGAGGGTGGTTGGTGCCAGTCGTGGCAGTAACCCTCGTACCCGATGGTGGACACCAGAGGTGAGGGGCGCTGTCAAGCTGAAGAAGGAGGCCTACCAGGAATTAATAGCCTGGGGGTCTCCAGATGCAGCTGACGGGTATCGGCAGGCCAGGCAGAACGCGGCTCGGGCGGTTGCAGAACCAAAAACCTGGGCGTGGGAGTAGTTTGGTGAGGCTATGGAAAGTGACTTTCAGTCGGCCTCACAAAGGTTCTAGCAAACCATCTGGAATATCAGGAGGGGGAAGCAGCTTGTATGTTACCGTTTCGTGTGGATCATGTCAATTAATAAACTGTCCAACATGAAGCAAATTTTCTAGTGAGCACACACCAGGCCAGCAGTCAGATGTTGAATGATAAGTGTCATGCCTGTCAATGAGTGTTTGTGGCCCAAATTTGTGTGGTACACGCAGCTCCGCCGATATAGGCAGATCTTTGCTGGCACATCTGCCACATCAAAGGCAACAGAGCCATGGGCAATCAGCATCATAGTCAGTTTGCTTAAATTGGTCTGGTGTGTGCTCATAGGTTATAGTTTGATAGGCTTCAGCAGTCCTGAGAAACCTTGATGGGTCTTCACTGAGGAAATATGGTAATCCTCTGAAAGTGACAGCCCTTTTCATTCTGTTGGAATTCTTCAAAGACAGGACACATAATTTAGGACACTTGCCACTTAAAAATGATTTTTTTACAAAAAAATAATAATATGGTAATGAAAAGTAAAGTTCGAGCGCTTACATCATCCTTGAGCTTGCGTAGAGCATTCTTAAACTCTGGAAATCTCTCTGTCTTGGCCCGATAGTGTGTCAGTAACTGAGGCAACCGTTGGTCCAGCCCAGTAAAAAAGGATTCTGTCAAGTCAGCTGAGGTGATGCGATTGAATTCAGCTTCAATCTTTCAAAAATGAGCAAAAGAAAACAGACAAACATTATTTTCAGCTGGATCTGCACATCTTGCAGCCAGAGAACACAATGGCATTTTGACAGACAACATGCAACTTTTTGTCTGTAACTTGAGTCCAGACATGGGAACTCAAATGGGTAAGAAAGGTGGTAAGACAATGTTGACAATGTTAACAATGAAACGATATTATTTATCCAACTTAATTTGGTATAAACATTACTGTTACCCCCAAATCCAAAATTAAAACTGCAAATGACTAGCCTGTAACCCTGATTAAAGACACTTACCTGTTGCTCTGTAAATAAAGCTGGCCACTTAATCTTCACCTCTGCTACATATGGCTCTTCTTCCACTATTTGTTTACTCCACATGGAGAAGGTGCTGACCATCATTTCTTCAATTTTCTTCATATCTGATCTCTTCTTATTCATCTCTCCAATAATCTGCAATCTCTCCTCTTCCAGGACATCTTCAGTTCTTCCCTTAGGGAAGTCTGGAAGAAAGTTGACCTCAGCTTTTTTAGCTTTCTTGAGTTTCTGTTTAGGTCCTGAGGAGCAGCTGTTAACTTGAAGTTCAGAGCATCCAGCCATACGAAGCTTGTTCTTGTAGTGTTCCATTTTGAATTTCAAGCTGAATTTCCAGCAGTACCAACTCTTGGAAGACCCGGGTTCCCGAAGGCAAGGATGTTTTTTGATGAGACTTTGTGCAACAATGTCGTATTCCTCTCGTGATGGGTAGGCAGTGTATGAGTAAATTGTTTCCACCAGCTTGTCAAGAATTTCACTTTTAGTGTCTTTCCTTATATTCAGCAAAGTTCCATTTTTCTGGTAGGCTTTGTTGCCCCTTTTAAGCTGCAACTCTACATCATATGGAAATCTTGGTATCTCAAATACCTCAGGCCAAGGCTGACGTCTGGTGGAAAGGTCTTCATGAGAAGATGTGGAGGCCAAACTTGCAGTGTCCAATGTTGAATCTGTGTGGTATGACTCAGTTGCGTTCTTGACAGTTACCTTCAGTGTCACCCTTCCTTCAGGAAGATCAGACAAGTTTGCCAAGTTGCACAGCTCATTATCAAAGTCTCTATCTTCGTGCTGGACTATCAGGTCATCTTCCACTCCAGGCTTACATTTCAGTAATGAGAAGAATTCCAGTGTCAAAATGACTCGGAGCAGCATACTGGGCACTGGAATAACAAAATAGTTTTAAAATATTATACTAACAGCACTCTATTTTGAAGAAAACAGAGGTGCATCTCACCTCAACCCTGCCTCCCCTTAAGAAAGGGGACTGGAGGGTGTGTTCCAACTATAGGGGGATCTCACTTCTTAGCCTTCCTGGAAAGTCTATTCCGGGGTAGTGGAGAGGAGGGTGAGATCAATAGTTGAATCTCGGATTCAGGAGGAACAATGTGCTTTTCGTCCTGGCCGTGGAACATTGGACCAGCTTTATACCCTTAAGAGGGTACTGGAGGGAGCCTGGGAGTTTGTTTTGTGGACTTGGAAAAGGCTTACGACCGGGTTCCCCGAGGTGCCCTGTTGGGGGTGCTTTAGGAGTATGGAGTTCGGGGTCCAATATTGTGGGTGATTCGGTTCCTGTATGAACGGAGCAGAAGCTTGGTCCACATTGCCAGTAATAAGTCGGACGTGTTCCCAGTGTAGGTTGGGCTCCGCCAGGGCTGCCCTTTGTCATCGGTCCTGTTTAAAATGTTTATGGACAGGATTTCTAGGTGCAGCCAGGGTGTTGAGGGTGTCAAGTTTGGTGGCCTCTGGATTGCCTCGCTGCTTTTTTCGGACAATGTCGTCCTGTTGGGGACTTCCAGCGTGCTCTGGGGCGGTTTGCAGCCGAGTGCAAAGCGGCGGGCATGAGGATTAGCATCTCCAAGTCTGAGACCATGGTTCTCAGCCGGAAATGAGTGGATTGCCCTCTTTAGGTCAGGAAGGAGGTACTGCCTCAAGTGAAGGAGATCAAGTATCTCGAGGTCTCATTCACGAGTGAGGGTAGGCGAGATTGAGAGCTGGACAGACGAATCGGAGTGGCATCTGCAGTTTTGCAGGTGCTTAACCGGTTCGTCGTGGCTAAGAAAGAACTGAGCCGGAAAGCAAAGCTCTTGATCTATTGGTCCATCTTCGTCCCTACCCTCACCTATGGTCATGAGCTATGGGTAATGACCGAAAGAATGAGATCGTGAATACAGGTGGCTGAAATGAGGTTTCTCTGCAGGGTATCTGGGCTCTCCCTTAGAGATATGGTGAGAAGTTCAGATATTCGGGAGAGTCTTTTAGTAGAACCGTTGCTTCTCCACATTGAAAGGAGCCAGTTGAGGTGGTTTGGACACCTGGCACGGATGCCCCCTGGACGGCTACCCGGAGAGGTTTTCAGTGCATGTCCTACGGGGAGGACATGCTGGAGGGATTATATCTCTCGGTTACCCTGGGAACGCCTCAGCATCCCCCCCCGAAGAGCTGGTAGAGGTAGCTGGGGAGAGGGAGGTCTGGGTATCTCTCCTGAAGCTGCTACCCCCGCAACCCAAACCCCGGACAAGCAGAAGGTAATGGATGGATGGAGGATCCCCTTAAAGTTGCTGGAAGTCATGGCCAGCCTATATACTGGTACTGTGACTGCTGTGCAGAATGGAGGGAGAACCTCCATGGTTTTCCCAGTTGATTCTACTGTAGGGTTTGCCAGGGATGTGTTCTTAGTTCAGTGCTTGTATGAACTGGGTGTTGGGTGGAGTTGTGGGGTCCAGCAGTTGTGAGGCCTCTTTTGATGATGAAAGATTTACTGATCTTGACTTTGCTGATGATGCTGTGATCTTAGCGGCGTCAATGGAGGCTCTGATCGGGGCTCTAGAGAGACTGAGTGAGGAGCCTGAGTGTTTGGGATTGTGGTTGTCCTGGATAAAGACCAAGATCCAGGCATTTAATGACTTCTTAGGCACAGTCATCAGTAGTATTTCTGTCTGCGAGGAGAATGTTGACCTCGTCAAGAGATTTACTTACCTCGGTGCAACATTCATGGCTCTGGTGACCCTTCCAATGAAGTCAGCAGACGGATTGGAAGAGCATGGGGGTCATGAGGTCCCTGGTGTGTGGCGCTCCCGATATCTTTACAAGAGGACGAACGTCCAAGTCTTTAGAGTCCTGGTGCTCCCTGTCTTGCTGTATGGCTATGAGACATGGACGCTATCCAGTGAGCTGAGACTGGACTCCTTTGGTACTGTGTCTCTTTGTACAATCCTTGGGTACCTCTGGTTTGAAAGAGTGGTTGTTTGAGGAGCACATTTCTTGCAATGTGAGGGAGTGTCAGTTACGACGCTACGGCCATGTTGTGGGTTTCCCTATGGGGGATCCTGCTCGCAGGATCCTCATTGCTGAGGATCTGAGCAGCTGGGCCATGCCGAGGGTACGCCCAATTAACACCTGGCTGTGGCAGATGGATGGCCACTTCTGGAGTGTGGGACTGAACTGTGTGTCTGCCTAGGGGGTTGCCAGCTGGGATCCCAAGGTCTTTTGCCATGTGGTCGGTGCGCTAACATGCTGCATCAGTGCATGCTCCCCAAGCTGACCTGACCTGACCTTTAATGAAAGTGAATTAATGCAAGATCGTCTTAGTTTGCTGAGAGTTTGAACATCTTTGTCCTGAGTGGTGAATTCAGGTGAACTGGGAGACATTTTGCCATTTTGATTTTTAGTGCCCATTGAAATATTAACCTAATGTAATTAATCCACATATGATACCTTATGATGTATAATTATCACATCAAAAGATAAAAAAGAAATTTCTTGTTTATAAGAGCCATGGCACAAGGTGTAAACATTCCATTCACCCGTAAGGGAAAGTGGGACGCATTTCAGGTAATGTGGGACAGGTGGTTTGGTGATGTGGGACAGGCGGTTTGGTGATGTGGGACAGGCGCATGTTTTGATTTAATACATCAAAATTGAATAATTATGCAAAGGATTTTGATGGTTGAGTTTAATACACAAAGCAACTCAAGGAACAGTTGAACATTAATTGCTGAATAATTTTTTTATCAAGAACATTGAAAAAGTCACAGTCCATTAGATTTAATTTCTTTTTGAGTTTTGCTTTGTAGAAAATACTTAAAACATGCATTATATGCAAAGCTTACATTAACAGTAAAAACAGTAAAGAAATGATTTTATCGCAAAACATCTCATTTCATTGTCTGTAAACTTTTTAAAATATAACAAATTAACGTATAAAATTAAAGTAGAACAAATATTTTGCATGCTTCTTCAATAAAATTAAACTGAACTTAAACATTTTAATTCAGCTTTTTCCTAAGAACCTGACAGCTGAATCCAAATGATAACCTTGCCCTAGTTGGTGCAATCGAAGTATTGTTCATACAAGTACATATGTGTTTAAAAGTACTGTCTGTGTATTTACAGCAAAAGAACTGAGAATGTACATGATTATGTGTCTGATATTATTTTGGAGTTTTCTGTATGTTTCTACGGGGATACAGGCTTACAGATGTGCCTCTTTCAAATGAGGTTCCTCTGTCTCTGCTGACCAGGGAGTCACTCTCAGCTGGGAGATCTCCTCCCTGAAGTGGGGGAGCAGGGTGATCTCCCACCAGAGGAGAACTGGGTCCCACACTTTCCTCAGCTTGTACTTTAGGGTGAAGCTGAATCTCTGTGCCTTGGAGACAACAAAAAAGCAGTCTTTGCATATGACAGAATCATCATTATCAAAGGTCCCGTTTTCCCACATTCCAGGCCCGTGCTAACAGTCTCAGCTTTGGTGGCTGCCTTTCCCGTTCCTGTAGCTCCTGCTCACTTATTGATCCTGCCACCCTTTCCTCACTCCATATATTGAACCATTTCTGTCCCTTCACCTGTCTAACTTTCTTTTCTATCTCTCTCTGTCTTGGTGCGATTGTACGCTAAAATAATTGAACAAATTCAAGTTGGTAATTTTTTCTGTTTCATAAATAAATAAATTTATATCATGCATTATGTTACTTATTGAATATAATTAGAAGTTGGGACTCCATCCTGTCAAACTTGTACTTTCTCTCTTCTTGCGAGAGCTTATAAAATTATCCCACATTACCTGGAACATACTGTCCTATCCATCCATCCATCCATCCATTCATCCATTTTCTGAAACCACTCATCCTATTCAGGGTCGTGGGGGGCCCAGAGCCAGAGGGGGTCCCAGAGACTACAGGCACAAGACAGAGAACAACCCAAGATGGGGCACCATCCCATTGCAGGACATACTGCCTCACTTTCCATAACTAGTTTGATAAGGTGGGACAGATGATAAAATTAAATATAACTTTGTCAATTTAAAGTTTTTATTTTACTGCACATAAACATAGTTGCATAAAAATTAGGTACAGATTAATTTTTACACCGGATGTATAACCTTAATATCAATATAATTATTCACCTTACCCTGTGATTTCTGAAGGATGTTCCCCTGAAATGCTTGCCACGCCTCCAACTGTGACCTCAAATGTTATGGTTTTTTTATCATGTGTTTTTTATACCAGCTTTCAATAACAACTTTTCTAATTGGATCTTTAGCCAGGAAATAAACCTGTCAAAGCTTAACTGTCCCACATTATCTGATGTCCCACAATACCTGAATATATTGTCTTCTGGTTAAATCCTGTTTTGTCTCTAGATTTCTGAGTTTGTCGTGCCCCACCTGATCTTCCAATTGCACATCCCCTGACCTACGCCTGTCTCCCGACGACCGTTCCAGTCTTATGTATTGGACACGCTTTGCGGATCGACTGACCCCTGCCTGCTTTATCGACCTCACCTTTCCGTCAGACGTTTTGGATTCTGTTCTGCTCATGTGATTTTTTTTTTGACCAGGACTTGACTCTGCTTTTGACTTGTACTCCATTTCAGCGTCGGAGTCCCCCATTGTCCTGCACCACCTTAACAATGTGCCAGTTGCTGACATTCCTTTCTGAGAATGTTTCACTACACACACGTACACGTGACAAATGAAACTTGAAACCAGACCCGCCCTAATCATGTAAGGCAAAGTAAATCGGACAGCGAAGCACGCATATTTACATGGCAATACAGCAAAAGAAAAATACAAAACCGTTAAACATAACACAGTAGGGTTAAAGTGAAGACCAATGACGCAAAGAGATTTTTATAGGCTGGGGGGGAGGGGAACCCTGAGCATGTGCGGGAAGACCTCAAGAAACTCAGGAACCGGCAGCTGTTTGCAGCTGGGGAAGGCTACTGGTCGTATTGGGTCAATCGCTTGCCACTGGAAACTGCCCTGTCTCAGCCAATATGTGCTACTGGGGAATGCGCGCTCCCAGCTGGGCCACAGGTCTCCTCTCCTGCAGCCAGTACTACTGTATGTCTTGGGTGCGATGCTGGTTATGTGTATGTTAGCTGTGGGATTATGCTTTGAAATATATGGAATTATTCCAATGAAATTATACAGAACATAATTTGAGGTTTGGCTGTCAAGATTATTGATAATTTTATCTATATGGAGACTAAAATGGACTTAAAAGGCAAGTGAGGAGTGGGGGTCAGTGTAATGATGGCTGGGAGAGTCAGAGCCTTTAAATACTACGGGGGAAGGAGCTGCAGGTAACAGCACAATAACAGTGAGCCAGAAATGCAAAGCAGCAGTTCACACTCAACAAAGATATATGGGCAGCAGTTCTGGAGCCTGGGAACTTAAAACCACAGGTGACAGCACAAGTGGTCTTAAAAGTCAAGATTAATTGGCCGTTCATGGAAATAACAATTATAGTTGAATTAAGCCACATTTTAGTTGTTACACATTAGAGCATGACAGTTCAGTCCAAAGCACCTGACCCTGTCCAAAAAAGCAGTGGGAAGTTTTTCATGAGTTTTTCATAACATAACGTACATTTTGGTATATAATAGAATAGAATGTTGGGTTGTATCTCTAGGTGTGTGGAGTTTAAGTCAAGGGAGGTGATGTTACATTTATATAATCAACTTTATTTAAAAATTTGCTGCTTCAAAGCAGTCTCTGCAATGAAGTACTCATGTGGCAAGAATTAAATGGGAAAAAGGATAAAAAGCTCTCTGTACACCCTGTTGATGATAGACAGGGGTATCTTCCTTTGAATTTCATTTATTGTATCATATAAATATCCTTTGCAACTGAGAAGCTCTCCTGAAAAAATACTCCATTTTAACTACATTTTATCTAACCGAAGATAATTGTTCTGATAATTCTTAAAATTTCCTTCATTGCTTTGTGATGAATTTCATCCTACTTTGAAACTATAAAATAATCCATCCAACCACCCATATACAGTATCATGCCATCTTCTAACACTCCTATTTAGTGTCACATGTTATTCCAGTAATATAATGAGATTGCACTTTTTATTCATCAGCATTTAATCCGTTGCATGTTATAAACTGTAAAAAAGTTATAATTGCCTCTTCTTTTCACACTGCCTTTCCAAAGTGATGGGTGTGGTGCGCAGTGACAATGACATTCCAGATTGATGGGCCATTGGCAGTATGCAAACTATTAAAGGTCTGGTGACACCTATCTCATCAATGTTCATTGTGTAGGTCACACTTTGAAAAAAAATAGTGTCACTCCAAAGTTAAATTCAAGATTCAAGAGGGATTTATTGTCAATACAACAATATACATAGTATACAGTGTATTGAAATGCCGTTTTGCCCAGCCCCTCTCCCCCCCGGTACGTAGAATATAAAATATAGAAAAATATAAACAGATATTACACATAATACAAATTTAGAAGAAAATACAAATTTTGAAGAAACTTATACAGGTTTAAAAGAAATACAAATACAAAATTTAGAGGAGTCATAAACTTAAATACCTATGAGAACTATAAAAAAATCTCTGTACACACTTAAATACTTATAAAAACTATAACAATCTCTGTACACTAAACAGGGACAGCAGGAGGACATAACAAGATGCTTCAAAAGTGACTGTGCATTATAGTTTCCAGTTATATCACTTTAGTAATCAAACCACATAAAATTTCAGAATATCTCATTCACCTGTGTAGCCAACCTCTGTGTCTATAAGCTCTGGATGTCAGGGTCAGCCCCTGTTGTCTCACTGTGTCCCTTCCCCGTTTGGCCAGCAGGCGTTGCTGGTCATCCCGTCCTTCATGTGTGTCTTTGAGTTTCCCCAGTTCTGTTGGCCTCATGGCTCAACCCCTTGAGCGTCCAGTTGTCTGTGTACTCTGTCCGGTGTTCGAATCCCACCCCCTCTGTTTTTGTATTTTTTGATCCCTAGTGTTTCATTTGAGTTTCTCTAGTTCTTGTGCCTGATTTTGTAGGTGGTTTCTGTTTTGTTCCTTGTGCCCCTGCTTGTGTCTTTACCTGTTTAATTCCCTAGTGTTGGTTTCTGTTTCTTTGGTTAGGTCTTAGTTTCCCTGTCTTGCTCCTTTTGAGTTCATTAGTTTCACCTGTGCCCTGTTTTCCTGGTCTCTGTTAATTAATCTCACCTGTCCTGTGTTAGTCTTATTACCCAGTTTGGTTTCTGTATTTAAGTCCCTGTTTCTGTTCTGTTCCTTAGTGGTTCGTTTGATTGTGATTGTATTTGGATATGCTTGTGTTGTCTTATGATTTTGAGGATAGATCTGCATTATGTTTACCTGCCTAGTTTATGTTTTTTTTGTAGTCTTTATTTATCCCCTTTAGTTTTTGACCCCATGTGGTCCTTTTGGTTTTGTTGTATTTGTAGTGTTTTCCGGTTTATTTAATAAACCCCGTTTTTGTGTTCCTGGAGCCGCAAGTGGGTCGTCCACCCCTTTTGTGCCCTGGTCATGCCCCGTTCCCGCTCCCGAGCCGCCCGGATCCGTGACACTGGAGCTCAAAGTCTTGGCTAGAAATGTTTATAATGTTTTTTACAATTTCTCGGCACCTCTGAAAGTAGGATTTTGAAAAGTGTATCCTTAAAGTTGATTTTAACAAAAAAATAGAATAATGATATTCTAAAGGTTATAGGTGCCGAATAAAAGCATTTGTAGCACTTTGGGGATAAATATATTTTAGATAGGTGAAATATTTAAAAATGTTGAGACATGTCAGATTACCTCAAAAATGACTAAGACTCCAGAGGATTAAAAAAGAAAAAAAAAAAAAAATTCAGCTGGTCAATATTTCACATTGTGTAAATGAAGTCCATACACTCATGTGGAAATCTGAATCACATTTATTGTATTTGTTTTGTCCCAGGTACCCAGTTTATTTGTTGTTTACCTTGCTAAATTTCAGAAAGTGGTGTGAATACATGTGTGAATGGTGGGGTGGGGGCGGTGGTTATGCATGACATTGCGAGGATATTCATTTTTATAAAACTATGTGACTGCAATCAAAAAAATGAAAAATGCCAAAAGTC
The DNA here is from genome assembly GCA_026776725.1 of Gnathonemus echidnorhynchus. NCBI lineage: Eukaryota > Metazoa > Chordata > Actinopteri > Osteoglossiformes > Mormyridae > Gnathonemus > Gnathonemus echidnorhynchus. The sequence continues at coordinate 21,343 of JAODJU010012784.1, forward strand.
TAGTATTTTGTTTGGTTAATTTTGGTTAAGGTTAGGGCTGGGTAGGGGTTAAAGTTGTCATAATTAGGATTGCGGTTATGACCATGGAAATGAACGGATGGTCCCCACAAAGATATAAATACAAACGTGTGAATGGTGTGTGTGGGAATGGTGTGTGTGTGGGAATGGTGTGTGAGTGCTCTGTAATGGACTGCCACCCAGTCCTGGGTTGTTCCTTGCCTTGCGCTCCTATAGCTTGTGGGGTTAGGCTATACCATATGCACTGTATTTCAGGCAGTTATACACTGCAGTGGAGTATGGTGTCCAATATGTTTCACATTTATTACTGCATATACTGGGTGTCATAATTACGTTCACTGCCTGACAAGAAATGGGAAACCTAAGTATGCTTACTGAAGGACAAGGTTTTTGCTTCATGTCTGTGAAGATTCTCAGTCATCCAGGTGAAGTTGTCTGAAAGTTGAGTCATGGCAACTGGACTTCTTTCTTTAA
>JAODJU010013364.1:0-21637 GCA_026776725.1 Gnathonemus echidnorhynchus
CCAACCTTATAAAATGTTACAGGAGACTCAGTGCTGTTATACTGGCGAAGGGAGGTTGTACAAAGTATTAAAAGCAGTGGTGCCAAAAATTGTGGCACGAGTGTTTTTGTTGAAAAGAATTATTTCTTGATGAAGGTTTTTTTTCTTGGAATAAATTTATGTTAATGAAAGGTTGGATTTTCCCCAATTTTTCAGTGTGACATGAAGCTGCTTCACCAAAAGGTGGTTTTTTTCTAGCCCTTTTTACAAATCTTTACAAGGGATGCCAATAATGGTGGAGGGCGCTATATATTGTGATGCCCCAGGGCCGGGTAATAAACACTTTAGTAATTCAAATACTGGCATGCTTAGTCCCACATTGTCATAGTAAATAACCTGTCAATTAATGTGTGCATTTGTATATTTATGTTGCATATAGTAAATGTTTTTACTTGTATATTGTGCTGAATGTAATGTTTGCCGTGTGGTTGCATAGCGCTTAACCTGACTGTGATTATTGTGTGAAATGTAGGCTTTTCCTGTCTGTGCCACTGCTGATTGTCCCTAGCAGTGCACTGCTAATAAAGGTGAACTCCTTGTTTATATAAACAAGATAAAACACGACCCACTGCACTGATTCAACTGCAGTATGCATATTTGTGCTAAATTTTAACCTGTTCATATTATACTGGTTACACTAAATAAATACTGGAGGACACCCGTTATTTTAGTGATTAAATTATATTTATTACTATGTTAAAAACATGATAAAAATTAAATATCTTATTTAAGGCAGAAAAGAATAAACATTCACAAGAAATTCATAAAGAAAAATAAAGCTTTTAACAATGATTAAAAATAAAGACCTAATTCTGAAAGGGAGCACATTCTTCAATGCCCAAAGTACGCAATCAGTCCGAAAACTGGATAATAGAGTTTAACAATAGGAAACTGCAAAACCAGGCAGACACCTAGGCCTGATTTACAGACAAAGTGTTGAGCCGAGATGTGTAGCTTATGTTTGATTTGCATGCAGGTGAGAAGAATTAAATAAAACAGAAAGCTGAAATAAATGAAAGCCCAAGACATTGCAACTTAGCAGCAGCCTCTACAGCATCGCCCTCAATGACGTGTCTGAAATACAAAGGTGCAGGCCCATACCGGCGATAAAAATCGATACATTCACCAGCCAGCACAAGACCTCAAAATAACCCTCAAGGTTTTACAAAGATAGCTGTCAAAGATCACCCATCACAGGTGGGGATTATTTTACTTAAAAGAGCAGAATGTTAACGTTTAGCCTTAAGCTTGCCATTAAAATCATACAGCATGTTTTCCTGACATAGTTTTTTACGAAAAGTACGCCTTTTAAAATGAACACTTATGTGCATGGGTAACAGAAAAACAGCATCTTCACAAAATAATCTTTTACTTTCATTTTCTTTAATTTTTTAAGTGCATTCCTGTTCCTTTGTACAGATTATTTATTTACCTCCATTTGCTCAATCGCAACACCTTAAATGGTACAGTGGTGCAGCCGTCTTGCACAAAGAAAGGATAATGTAAACTCAAAATATCAAGGTAACAGAAAACATACAGTGAGATTAGGAAAATGTTTAGTTTGATATAAATGTCAGATTTACAGAACACTGACTATATTGCATGATATTCGGAATACATCATCTAGGAGTGTTTCCCCTACGTCGGACCTGGGGCTGTTCTGGGCAATTTGTCATGCTTTGGACAATTTATATAAATGAATCACAAATACAGAGCCTGCTTGCCTTCGACAAAAACATAACACTCGTTCTTCTTTGGCTTGATGCTACTGTATATGCTTGGTCCTGGGGTTCCTACCACCGCCACAATACATCTAACCCAAAGAGACATCTTACAAACTAATTAAATATTTAACACCGTACATTTTAAAGGTGAAACGATAATCATTCATTTCTGCAACTCTTTTCTACACATTTATTCCAATGTTGTCTGCTGGTGAATGTAAACAAATGTGTTTATTTAATATGGTGGACAGCAGGCTGAGCAGAGGAGCTAAGCTGAGGTTCTACTGCAGGACAGTCACTATGTTTTGAAGCATAAATTTAAGCATTACAATATCCAGAGTCTACACAGCCTACAGAGATGGGCATCTGGACAGCAAAGACATAAAAGGGATTCATAGCTTGGGAACATCTTACCCTCTAACACCCAAAATGATCAAAGCGCCACACAAAACACCTACACTAAACAGTGGAAGGGCTCACAGCCTTCAGATAAACCCGTACACAATAAATTAGCAGTTGTTTCAAGACTAATATGGATGTTTGGAAGACCATACCCTGCTCAATTTCCAGAAAACACACACAAGTCTATTAACTGATTGACTCAGTCCAGAATTCTTACAATCTGATTCTCAATCATTAGCAGGATTTTTGTAATTCACAATGAATGCAAAATCCTTTCTGTTACAGCAACAATGGAAGTAACCACAGGTACTTCACCTTGTTTAAAAGGTCATCCAGGTTATGGGTATACAGGTAAGTAGAAAGATCTGTTATATCTGAGAGACATAATTTCTTGTGCAGGAGAGATATAAAAAATAAATAAAAGAACACTTCACTCTTCTTAAGACATTTCATAGCCAAATCTACTCCAGGTAACCTTCAGCTTTATTTATAAATACAAATGTGCCAACACTGCTTGCATTAATTCCAGAACATTTTCTTATGTGTGCAATAAAAAGCAACGTATATTAAATAATTAGCATTGCACAGTTTAAGGAAGAAACAAATGTATACATGACAAGGCAACATATTTTTAAAAATTAAAACACTGAAAAAAAAACACTAGAGCAAAAGAAAAATGCTATGCAGCCTTGTGGACAAAACTTTCATACTTGCCAGCTAAGCACACGATGGAGCATTTCACAAGCACAGGACATCCTCAGAGTGCACACTGAGCACTTCTCAAGCACAACACATCCTCACAGTGCACACTGAGCACTTCTCAAGCACAGCACATCCTCACGGTGCACACTGAGCACTTCACAAAAGCTGTTCCAATTTCCTGCAGGTTTTGGATGTTTGGGCACCACATGATCCTTAAAGCATGAATGTACCTATCTGCACTTACCGACATTCAAGTCATTCTGTAACAATGAAACAAATACACGATAAATAGAGGAGAAACAAAATGCATACCGAGTCATTTAAAAGGCCTCTGTCACACGACCAGGTAAAATTTCTGTAGTAAATACTGCCCACATATAATATTCTTATATTATGATGTCAGCTATAGCATCCATTTGTTGACCCCATTAAATGCATCAGCTGTTTAATGCTACAAACAAATTGTAAAACATAAGATAATGCAAGATAAACAAAATGACAAAACAATGAGGTTCCCCCATTCAACCCCGGCACAGCCTGCCTGCTGAACACTTAGTATTAGCATTCTTCTCAGGGCAGCAATGCTGTGTTTTCAAAAAACTGCATTAACATAAGTTATATCTTGTTCACTACATTCATTTCAAACACACATTGGAGATTTCCGCTTTCTTTCGGTTTTATGTCATTCCATATTTATAGAATGACACGATGGTTCAGAGTGCTTCCACATGACCTGGCAGTCTTGACCGTGACCTGGCCAGTCCACAACACTCAGCTCTGGCTGCCGGCGCCCGCCAGGCTCTTCCGGCGTACCTCGCTGGGCTTCTTGCCTGTGGCGTTAGCAGCTGAGCTTCGGGCCCCTCGTGTTGGGGGCTGGGAAGCCAATGTGGGCTTTGCTCCAGCTGGGGGGACCTTGCTGAGTGGCTCAGTACTTCGTCCAGGCTCAATAATAGTGTTTATAACTAAAAACAGAAAGAGACAGAGTAATGCAGCGATCCCCCTGCAGCTAGTCTTACATACGGACAATGAGAGGCCTATATGTTACTTTTATTTTCACATTTAGCACTGCAAAACAAAACCATATAAAGGCAGGATGGAGCAGAAATGAATCATTTTTGATAAAATGTGTTGAAATGATGGACAAAAATTGTATGGACATATCCTGATAGGAACTGTACATTCCAGCACTACAACGCAATGGAGTTACATCAAATAGCAACATTTTAGTAAGACCACCAATTTATCAATTAGGATACATGACAACAGTAACAGTCAGGTGCTATCTGTTCTTTAACTGCACATATACCATTAACTAATTTATTATTATTATTATTACATTTTTATGTACATAATTTTACAATATTCCATTTTCAGGATATTCAATTTGTGGACTGTATATATTTTACATTTGTTTGCACCACATTTACTTGATTGCATTGTTGACTGTCTTTGCACTATATGTAATCTATCTATGCACTGCACTCTCTCTGCTGTATGCACCCAAATTTCCCTCTGGGATCAATAAAGTTCATCGTAATTTTGATCTCAATCTTAAAGCAATAACTTTGTAATACATTTTAATGTCAACAGGTTGAGAATAGAGCATTCAATAGAAAAATACAGGCCATACATCACATGCGGCATAAAAACAACTGACATCTTGGATGCTCTTACCTTCTAGTTGTTTATGAACTCTTCTTAATTCCTTCAAAATGGAACTGATTTCCTGAGGTGACAATATAAACAGTATGAGAATGAATATCCATAACATAACACAAATGACATAAACTATTCTATGCACAGACGTCTCACAATAACTAAGAATTGGTACCAGAGAGAAGGACAAAGGAGACCTTATTTGATGTCTTTAGTATAGGCACTTCATTCTCAGCACTGATCTTTGCCTCGATTTCTTCCCACACTTCTGTCCTGTTGTGGAACAATGCCCTGAAATGGCACAGAAGGGACAGACTCAAAACGACAAAACTAAATAATGTAGGGGTTTCAAGTCAGAAGTCTGAGGAATGCAGACGCATAGGTGGTTGAAAGTAGTTTGAAGGTTAGGCACAATTTAAATACTTAAGAACTGATTTTTATGTATTATTACTCTCCTTTCATGCTTTTATGTTTGTATAGAAATAGACGTGCTCTCGTTTATTTCCAGAAAAGTACCTGTTTTGTACAATCAATTCTGAAAAGACAAAAAGTCCATAGAGTCTTACTTCATTTTCTCTGCCAGCTGTTCTGTGTTCTCCCTAATTGCCAGGGATAGCTGAGACACGGGATTCAGCATCAGATTGTCTAAAATGACCTGCAAAGCAAAAATGTGTGTTTTTCAAATTCCCCCTATATATAATCAGAATTATTTTTCCCACAGAAAATTGTAGAAGGACAAAAAGAGGTGAATGTTAAAGAAATAACCACACCAGAGAAATTTTGCTGCCTTGAGATACCAACGGGATGAAAATTTTGAGGAAAGAGAGAAAATGACCTCTTCACGATTCCACAGTGGCCGTTTGGAATCTTCTTCATTCATATTTGGGTCTGGGTCCCGGACTCCCACTGCACCTGGTGGAACTTTTTGGTAGTTCAAGCTGGCTTCTGGAATGTGCTGAATTAACTGTGAGTGAAGACATAAATGGCTATTAGGAGGAATTAATCAGACTATCATCATAAACAAGCCGGAGATGGGATTATACTGTATACTATATGATGAGTGAGTAACAGTGACAGTATGAAAATGTTACTCGACGTATGGGGTAGGGGGAGGACACTGACTGTTTAGAAATGGTACTCCAGAGTTCAGGAGGGGCACTCACAATTCTAGCTTATCATTAACTGTACAAAAGTCAGTCAAATTACAGGGAGTCATTCACACATTCACAGAAATCATTCATGTACAGTGCTGTTCAAAAGTATTTGGCCATCAAAGAATGTTTAATGCTATTAACCAGGGTAGTAAGTGTTAGTTTGTCAGGAAAAAAAGCTAAACACAGTTTAACATTAGAATGCATGCAAATGAACAGTAACACAGTAACAAGTAACAAGAAATTTTTCTCTTCCTTTAAAATGTATCGTTATCTTGTTGGACAGCAGGAAGAACACAGGTTCGGTTCCCAAACCTCAGCCATGTCTTCATAAATTTCACTTATTACTTTGAAAAGTATTACTTTACAATACTTTTCACTTATTAATAAATTTAATTAATTAGTTAATAACGTGATGCGATATTGGTTAGCCAAACATGGTATGCTAGTGGATATTTCAATAAATAAATGGGTATGTTGGACAGTTATTGCAAATACTTTTTGGAATGACTTTAGAAGAGGTATAATTACAAATGACTAGCCTAATATATACAGTGCCAGTTAAAAGTTTGGATACAGCAAGCCACCTACAAATGAGAGTGATAGAATTGCATCAAATGACCAGGTCACCTGACCTAAACACAGTAGGAATGGTTGTGGAGGAGTGAAGGAAAAGAAGCCAAAGAGCTCTAAAAATGCCAAAAGTCTATTTTGTTTGGTTACTTATGGTTAAGGTTAGGGCTGGGTAGGAATTAAGGTCTTCAAGTTGGGATTAGAGTTTTCCCCGTAGAAATAAATGGAGAGTCCCCAAAGATATAATTACAAACCTGTGTGTGTGTGTGTGTGTGTGTGTGTCTTTGTATGAAGTTCATTTAAACATATATTCTTTGACTGCCTAAGACATTTGCACAGTACTGTACACATTTTGTAGTTTGGTTTAGCTATTTAGTGTAATTGTTCGTTTATTTTGGGTATCAGGTAGCATATGTAGGATTTACATGTATGATAGCTGTGAGAAATGGGCTTGAGTCTCAGATAAAAACATAAACAATAAATGAAGAATGCACCTGGGAAAAGCGGGTGGCCTGCAAGGATGGAAATATTATCTGTTTACAAACAGAAAAAGAAAATGGCCATAAAGATCAAGCACGTGTTGAAAAGCAATCCATGCTCCTAGCACACCTGAACAGTGAAATGTCCTTATGCATATAGTTTAATTCTAGAATACAGTTACAAGAAATGTATACCATACATGGAGTTATTTAAAGCATTAGTGTAACTTTATACAGCTATCTGTAGCTATCCAAACCAGTCTATAGTGTTGTCTCTGGAAAGTTCATTGCAACTACAAAAGTAGTGCATTGATTGTGGGTACTCTGAGGTGCTCTACCTCCTCCCGGGCAGAAATGGTGGAGGCTGGAGTGTTGGGCACAGAGCCAGGCGAGGTCGTAGTGCCCATTCCCGAGTCAGCTTCACCTGCTACGTCATGGATCTCTTGAGCCAACATAGCCAAATCTTTGGCTAGGTCCTGACTCAGCCTGCAGCAGTCAGACACAGATGCATAACACATCATATACATACATTGCTTCAGGCATACTCAACTGCATTGTTTTCTCAAAGAATACCAAGACAAGAAATGTGTGTACGTGTGTATCTGTGTTTAAGTGCTGTTGAGTAAACAGGTTTTTCCTCCAATGCACCAAACAAAGAAGCTCCTTATTCCCCCATGACTCCAAGTTACCTGGCAATTTCAGCACTGTGTGTGGACCAATGCTGGAAGGAGCTGGTCTCGTTGTCCACTGCTGAACCTTCATTTTTGGCTTTGGATTGGACTGGGGCAGCCTTGGCGACACTCGGCGTCTGTGTTGCTGCTGAAGCATGGGAGCGCTTGTGTTTAGCAGTGCCTGCTGGGGCATCATATTCCTCCTCTGATGTAGAGGAATAATCGGAGCCTTTCTGCCGTCGCCGAAAACCTTCCCAGATTAGTTGGTTTGAGGAAAGTAGATAGGTGGTTGAAAGTGGTTTGAAGGATAGATGTTGGAAAATGAGGGGTTCCAGGATTGAATGTTAACATTTGAGGAAAATGTTGCACCAGGTGTTGGTGATATACAGATGAAAATTTGAGGATTGAAGGGTTAGGGTAAAGGGATGAAGAAAACAGAAAGGACATGAGCAGATATAGTTATAGTAATTCACCAGCATGCAAAAGCCAAAGAAGAAACAAATTTGAAGTGGTAATCATTTTGCTCATACAGTTTCTGATTTTAAGGCCATGAATCTCAGTTTTGAAATACAATTTCAGGTGAATCCAGATGACCACTTCACAATATACTCCAAGGTGTAAATAAAAGAAATTTTCATTTATTATTATGAATGTATTTTTAATGTACCTCGAAATGCAAAGCAAGAAACTGAATTATTGCAGAAAATATTAACGTTTTCAGGCAGCCAAAAAAAGTGTTAACTGGAAAGTGTTAGTTGCAATATTGAACTTCAGGCAGAAGCAAATCTTATAGACCTACTAATGTATGACTTATGCTACTATACCATGCTATGCTATACTACATTATAGAACATTATACTGCACTAACACTAAGTCAATAGTATATTAATTCTGGACCACTGCTATATGTACAAAACCAAGGGGGTGACACATATTCACTTAAGAATCAAGGCTTGAAAAAAAAAAAACATGCTAAAACAGCATGCCATTCACTTAGATTTGCTTTCGTTTGTCGGTTGAATTCATTCCACAAACAAAGTAACCTGTCAAACTGTTTCATTGCACAACTCTATTAGCACGTACATGTATGTAACAAACTCAGCAAAGCTAACATGTCAGCAGCCAAGATAAACACACTGGAGACCTTTTCACTTACCGGTAGTGGTAGAATACTTGGCACTGCTGGATCGAGCGCGGGTGATGGGCTGCTTTGAGGTAGCAGTCCTGGATCCCTTTCCGGCCCCAGGCTTTGGCTCAGTTGTTCCTGCCTTACGAGTGGAGGTACTGAGCTCTGAACTACGATTAAAGGCATCAGTCCGGCTGGTGGACTCAGCATCACTAGGCATGGTGAACGAACCCGTCCTCTTCCTGGGCAAAGCTAAGACATCCAGGCGAGACAATTTCTTACTGTCAGCCGGGGCTTTGGTTGGTGGGTTGATATCAGAACCTTGAGAGGCTCGGTCTGTCTCTGTGCCCTCAGTATCAGAAGCCTCGCCCAGCCGGGCCCGACGCAGCATGGATGCACGGGTGGGTCGTGGGGAGGAGAGGCTGTTGGAGCGAGTCAGTGCTTGGTACACCACTCCTTTCAAGGAATCTTTCTGGAGCACAGCTGGAAGACGTTTGCGGGTACCAAGCCGGGAACCAGACTCATAGTCAGAGGAGGCAGTTTCGGGCCAGTACTGCAGGCTTGAGCTCTGCTGCTCATCCGTGAAGTCCAGCGAGCCACGGTTCCCAGTGCTTCGGCGGATCTGAAGGCGCTTATTCGGCTCACCCTTGCTGGTGTGGTCGGTGACATGGGCACGGCGCTTCTCAGATAAACGTTCACGGGCGGTTGGCTGGCGGGCCACTAGACTTTGGGCAGACGGAGTGGATGATGATTTCTCCTTCTGCAGGATACTACTGGTCAACTTCTTGGGTGGTGCAGAGGGAGCATTTTTGTTACTGATCAGACTGACAGTGCTGCCTGTGTCCAAATCAGAATCCCCAGACAGTGAGTCCCCCGCGTGGCTGGAAGATCCCACATGCTTCTGTTCCACCTCATTAAGAGAAGGGCTCTGGTATAGCTCACCATGCTCAATGATGCTCAGAGCAGGCTGGCTGGAGATGTGTGGAAGCCTGCTGATGGGGATGTCATCGCTTGGTCGATCCTTAGTGAAGCTCTCCTGTCTGACAAAGGAGACGTTGGGCTCCTTTTTGAGCTGGCCATCAGTGCCCTGTGAATGGAGGCTGGGAGCAGAAGCATTTGGCCTGACAGCTCTACGGGGCTCACGACTACTTGAATGCCTTGCAAGAACAGCTGCTGGGGAAATTCTGGGAGGTCCATCCTGTTCTTTCCTAGTTTGAAACAGAGCAAGTGCCAAGTCTGTTTTGGAGTTGGTCTCCTCTGACCCAATGTAGAACGATGTAGATTTGACTGAAGATGCAGTCTTTTCTGGCTCTTTGGTTTCATGCTCACTTTTCTCCTGATTCCTTCTAGTTTGACTGTCCTTGTTTCGATCAACAACAGAGCACTCATCTGACTTGCTGGCATCACTAAGGCTGTCTGGGTCCAAGTCATCCTGGAGGTGCAACTTCCTTGATTCTTGGGGCTTAGTGGAGCCATTTTCTGATGTGTTACATTCTGTGACGGGGTCATGCTGAATGAGAATAGTAGGAGCTGCACTCTCCAACTTTTCCACCTGTGGTACCTGGGGGAGGAGCCGTCTTGTTCTGGATCCTTGGTTCTCCACATCTGTGTTATCTATGCATTGGCTCAGCATTGGTTTGGCATGGCCATCTACACGAACAAACAAACATTAATGCTACACTATTAACCAGAATACCTGTAATGTGTTCTCCAGTCAATGTGCACTGCCATTTAGTGTGACTCACCTGCGTTGGAAAGATCCTCCTGAGAAAGTGCTGCTGTAGGCCCTGACTCACTATAGCCATCTGCCAGGCTGGCCCAGCGGGAAACCCACTTGGAGGCACCTGTGCCTGCAGAGGAGGCTGCAGGCACCTGAAATACAGACATCTGTGTTTGACTAATAAGTCTGTGTAGTCTGTGTTTGACTTTGAACACTTTTCTATGAATGTTGTGCCTATAAGAGTCTATGAATACAATGAGTACAATCATAACACATTATAATGCATTCAAGTATTATAAAAATGGCTATAAATATTTATAAAAGGCATACATTATAGCCATGTTTACTTTATGAAGTTTTATGAAGCTGTCAACTATAATGCATCATAGATACTGTCATAATGCAATACAAAGCATCTGTAATTCTTGTACTGGCCATTTGTAATGCATTATGAAGGTATTTATAGTATATTATAGATGAGAGCTTCATTGGAGCATATGAAGTATTATAATCAACACTATCGACACCTTATGACTGTCAATAGGAGACGCTGTAATGCTTTATTAATTCTTATACCAACCATTATAATGCATCATGCATTATAGATGAGTACTTCAAGTAAAGTGTTACCAAAGTAACTTCATGAATGGAGCAGAAGGGAGCTTGCAAAGTAAATTTCTTTTCTCAATATGAGTTTATTAGTTATTTTCTGAGCAGAATGACAACCCCAAAATAAAGATGAGAAATCAATGGACTTTACCTGCGACTGGCTGGTGAGACTGTCACAAAGGGTTGCGGAGTCTAAATCTTGGACCAGGGCTGCCTTGAAGTCACCAGCTCCACCCAGGCTTTGAGGCTGGACAGCCTGTTGGTCTTGCTCCTTGTTGATGACAGGTCTCAGCACTCGAGCAGTCACTCCAGTGCACTCGGCGCAATCGGGGACCCCAAACACCTGGCAGAAAAAAGGCACATGTGAGTGAAGGTGCAAGTATATGAAGAAGAATCCTAGTCAAATAGGAAAGATCAACATAATCTGGGTATTTACAGCTACATCTCATTCTTTTTGCAGGAATATTGTCTTGGCCATTGGAAAAGAAGCATGTACAACTAATTTTCCCTGAAATATGGAATCTTTAATTCTTGCTATAGGATAATCACTTAAGTAAAACAGCCATTTCAAATTAAATACTGTGAATACTTTGAAACTCATTTTAATCATACACAAAATATGAAACATTAAAAATAATGAAATCAGACTGCAAGCTGCCAGATACTACAATGTCATATTCCCTGCTCTGCAGTAGTACCTAAATGAAACCCATGTGATATGGGGAGATCATACAAACACACACATGCTGCATCTGAAATTGCAGACTTCCATACTAAATAGTGCGCCAAAATAGTACACAAGATATACTAGTGCATCTGAAACCATCAGTTAAGTACACGAAAAGTTCCCAGATGGCGCACTACTTCTGGTCAAAATCTGAAGTGTGAAAAAACCGGACTTCAATCCTTTAATGCTAGACGTGACTTCTAAGGAAATTCTTAATATTTGTGCTCTCATAATGATTAGAAAAGTATGGAAACATTTTGAATTATGCAGTTTTTTCTATTATTAATTTTAAAAAAGCAGGATGCAAAATTGTTGATGTGAAGAGCTGTCATGACAAGATAATACACTGCAGTTAAGATTCACTGAGAAGTGCAATGCTCTAAGTGGAAGGCATTTTGGTGCATTTGGTAAAAACTTTGTGACATCGGTACTTCCATTCATATGCAGGACATATGAATGGTCAAAGTCCAACAGTTTAAAGGTGACATAATGTACCTGGAAAAGTGTAAGAAGTTTGTATTCACACAGTAAGGAATCACACTAAATGACCATTGATGTTGTGTGTACACAATTAAGTACAGAGTGCAGAGCTCTTCAAATCTGGCCCTCGATTCAAAATCCAGACCTTGTTTTCAGTTGTCCCAGGTGGTTAGTTTAATAATTACTGAATGGCCACAGAGGCTTCACACCTGGCTCATTGGTCAAGGAAGGCTGTAAAATTAGCAGTGCTTGGTGCTTAAGGACCACGATTTGAACAGCCCTGACATAGCGCCTACTTGTGTGGTTCCAAAAGCAGCCACAATGAATGGAAACAGGGTTTGAACCTCCAACCCAAGAAATATGAGAAAATAAGTGCTACCCATGGAGCCACCATGTGTCCCCAAGAGGTCTTTAGACTATTCATACTATTCATAATTCAAACAAGGGTTTTTTCCAGTCCATGTGATTAATGAACTGTGAGCAATAATATGTTAGTAAGTTTGTATCATATAAGTAAACATGCCATCATTTCCGACAAATGTCAAACAATTAAGTTTAATCTTAGTCCTGTAGCCCAGACTAAAAGCCTTAAGAGATACTGTACTACATACCAAGCATTTTATTGGAGCTATGTTGCACATATCTGATCTTCTTTATCTTATTATAGATAGATACTTTTCCAGCATAACTTACTGTTATTATTACATATTTATTATAATGTGACCTTACATTTCACTCACATTTCACTGCAGGTTATAGTTGTACTGTATACCTTACACGTGACAAATAAAACTCTCGAATCCTTAATCCTATATAAAACTAGATCTTTTTATTAACCAGAGCAGCTGCAACACGGCAGTGTGTTTACCTTGTCGATCATACTGCGCGCCTCCTCTACCTCCTTATCCGGGGCCTCCGTCTCAATGGTGTAGGTGCCTGCATCACTCAAGCTGTCTTCCTCCTCTGTTCTCACCGCCTTTGAGGCCTTGGGGTCCATGCTGTGGGCACTCACTGGCAACGGAGGTGGGGGCGTCGAGGCCAGCACTGGAGACACATACTTTGTGGCTGTATGACTGAGGGGTTGGGCGTGATCAGGGGCAGGAGGGCGATTTACGGAGGGTGGAAGGTTTGGGCTAGTATGGGGAGATGGGGGAGCTTGTAGATGGGTGGAGGTCTCCATGACTGCTGGAGCAGACATAGGTAGAGGAGGTGTGTTCTCCTTGGTGGGTGAGATACTTTTGTTAGATTCCTTCACAAAGTCACCGGTAAAGTCTTGGTCCAGCTTGGATGTCTTGCCAACACTTGCTAATGGTCGGGTGGAAACAGCAGAGGTGGAGTGTGAGGAAAAGCCTGACCCAGAAGGAGCGCTACTGAGCCTCTCCTCACCCTTCTCCCGCTTTAACGAGCCAGCCCTCTGCGGAGGCCCTGGACCAGGCCCCTTTAGTGGGATCGTCACCTGCTGCGTGGCTGGGATCTGCCCCGAAGAAGCAGATGCTCTTTCCCCACCCTGGCCTCCAGTTTTCCGTCTCTCTAGCTTGGCCTTGAGGGCAGAGTAGGAGTCGCCATGGGTGGAGTTATGTGTGAAGGACTGTGAGCGCTTCTTACGCGGGTTGTCGTCAAAGAACTCAATAATGAAGGCTTGCTGGTTAAGAAGCTCCTGTGGGGACGTCTTGGCTTTGTCTTGTGGAGAAGATGGAGTCTCAGAAGGAGACTGGGTCTCTTTGGAGACTGTAGGTGTAGGCAGCGTGAACTTTGTTGGCAGCAGATGGTGTCGAAGAACAGATTGCTGTGACTGAACAGAGGGCTGTGGCTGAACAGAGGGCTGTGGCTGAACAGAGGGCTGTGGCTGAACAGAGGGCTGTGGCTTCACCAGCTTTGACGCCGTGCTGCACTTTTGCTTCAGGACTGGGTCCTCAGAGTCACTCTGGGTCCCATCCTCATGCTGGTGCCCTTTCAATAAACAGAGGGGTCAAGCAAAGACTAAACATCACAAAGAATCTGGAAATTTCAGGCAGATAAGACACAGTCTAAGCCAGGGGTGTCAGACTGCAGTCCTGGGGGGCCGGAGCCCTGTGTAGCTTAGTTCTTTCCCTGTTCCACCACAAATGATTCAGCTCAACAGCTGTGTGGTAATTAGCACAAGGAGTTGAATCAGGTGTGTTAAACGAGGGGAAACCCAAAAATGTGCAGGGCTCCGGCCCTCCAGGACTAGAGTCTGACACATGTGGTCTAAGCCTTCACGTACAATTACTGCTTTTTATCCCAAAATATACATAATCAAGGTTATGATCTCATTTCCTTCCTTCTTGATCATTTTTTTGCTGGTATTGACTAACATTTTTACTGCTACTTCTCCTATAAAAACTTTTGAATTAGTAATTTAGTCAACTTATATCCACCCAATAAATAAAAAGTATTAAAATTATTTAAATAATGGTCAAGGTTTATTCGAATGATTTTTTCACAGAAGGTCATAACTATGCTTAAATATGGTCTTGCTTAATGTTCAGCTGTGACTGTTAACACCTTCACCCACCTTTGAGAGTTTTAATGTGCATTGCTAAGTCACTCTTGGTACTATAGACATCCTCTGAGGGATCCTTCTGCCTCATCATGCTGACATTGCTATTCACCAGCCAATCAGCCACCTTGCTTTCCGCTGACATCACCTCTGTGGGCGTGGCAGCCAGCTGCTTACTCGACAGCTTGAGCTGCCTAGTGGAGAATTTAGTGACGTGATCCTTGATCTTCATCTTTCCTGGCATGCAGTCATCAAACTCAATGGTGAAGGAGGCATGGCTCTGTACCACCGGGGGTGTGGGGGTGATTGTGGAGGCCAGAGGTGGGGCATCGGTGTCCTTAGTCGGGATCTCATGGAGCTCAGCTTCATGGGTCTTTGGCTGTGTCTGGAACTCCTTAGTGGGGATTTCAAAGTAGCTGGGCTCCCGCCGGTATGAGTAGATGGAATCGTCTTGGGATTCCCGGTAGTCTGAACAATTCATCTCCGGTATAATTCCTGAACCCTCTTTTGGGCTGCCTGTAGGAAAACATTTGTACATCTATACACCAGAAAAACTAGGAAAAAGGAGAATTGCTATGAAGTCCAGCTTTGGGTACTCATATACACTATATTGCCAAAAGTATTAGGATACCCCTCTAAATCATTAAATTCAGGAGTTCCAATCACTTCCATTGCCACATGTATGTAAAATGAAGCAGCTAGGCATGCAGACTGCTTCTACAAACATTTGCAAAAGAATGGGAAGCTCTCAGGAGCTCAGTGAATTCAAGTATGGTACCATGATAGGATGCCACCTGTGCAATAAGTCCATTCATGAAATTTCCTTGCTACTAAATATTCCATGGTGAACTATTAATGGTATTATAACAAAGTGGAAGCAATTGCAAACAACAGCCACTCAGCCACTAGGTGGTAAACCACAGAGTGGGGACAAGGCATGCTGAGGCGCACAGTGTGCAGAAGTCGTCAACGGTCTGCAGAGTCAATAGCTACAGACCTACAAACTTCATGTGGCCTTCAGATTAGCTCAAGAACAGTGCGTAGAGAACTTCATGGAATGGGTTTCCATGGCCGAGCAGCTGCATCCAAGTCCTACATCACCAAGTACAATGCAAATGCAGTGGTGTAAAGCACGCCACCACTTTACTCTAGATCAGTGGAGATGTGTTCTCTGGAGTGACAAATCACGCTTCTCTGTCTGGAAATACGATGGACGAGTCTGGATTGGCGGCTGCCAGGAGAACAATACTTGCCTGACTGCATTGTGCCAAGTGTAAAGTTTGGTGGAGGGGGGATTATGGTGTGGGGTTGTTTTTCAGGGGTTGGGCTTGGCCCCTTTGTTACAGTGAAAGGAACTCTTAATGCAGCAATCGAAGCCATTTTGGACAATTTCATGTTCCCAACTTTGTCGGAACCATTTGGGGATGGCCCCTTCCTGTTCCAACATGACTGCGCACCAGTACACAAAGCAAGGTTCATAAGGACATGGATGAGTGAGTCTGGTGTGGAGGAACTTGACTGGTCTGCACAGAGCCCTGACCTCAACCTGACAGAACACCTTTGGGATGAATTAGAGAGGAGATTGCGTGCCAGGCCTTCTCGTCCAACATCAGTGCCTGACTGCACAAATGCTCTCCTGGAAGAACGGTCAAAAATGGTATTTAGTGGTAAATAGATGCCTACCTTTCTAAATCTTTTGACTCATTCCTCTGATACAGCACAACCTTTCCAATTGTGTTTATCTGTTTTCCTTCCATGCTTGGAATAGGAATATTTTTATGACACCCAGTGAATATTTTTTCTCTGTCATATAACTCTTTCGGTCTATATCGGATGGGTCTATAGCAAACATTATTCCTTTAATAAATATAGACCAAAAATGTCAATGTAAAGATCTACAGCTTGAAGACACAAAAGTTCAAAGATGTCAGACTATAGATTTACTGCATTCCTCATGTGGCATCACAAGCTTAACCAAGCTACACTGAAAGACTGACATTCCTGCTGACTGGAGGATCGTGCATTTTATAGAATCTGGGTGCAGGAGACCTACCTGGACTTCTTTGCATTACCTCTACAAACAGACCAGCCTACAACGGTTCATTCAACACAGCTATAATGTATGACTGCATCTCAACTGTCTTAAAAAAAATAATGGTCATAGTTTGAGCACAGAAGAAGAATAAATTTAGCTCTAACAGCTAAAACTTTGGTAAGAGAGCTTCAGTCACCTTGACTGAATATTAGCTGATTAGTTAGCAATATTGTTTTAAGCTCACTAGCAGAATAGTAACATACCCATGGTAAACTGCTCTCTATTACTTGTGAACAATCATCTCCATGTTCTCTGGCAAAAGAGATTGTGAACCATCAGACTTACTAAATAAGAGGCTGAAATTGTCATACTGACATTTTTTGGTATGAGTGAAGCAGGGACACCCAGCGACTGTCCATGACTGAGGCAGAGCAGAAATTAAAGGTGCATTTCAGCAGCCTGAATTATAGCTTTACTACCTGACTTGCTTTACTTTACCCAGAATTTAACATACTGGAGAAGAATAAGGGAGCTTAGTGACCTTCATGTTGCTGATGTTCATTGTTGAGGTGTCCCTTGCTTCCCGTGTCATCCTCCCCCCACCAAGAAGGCTGGCCATACAGGGGCGTGGGACGCGACATGGGGGCCTCTGTTTAAACACAAACACACACGCATGAACACATATGCAGAGAAGCACAAGACAGTATCATGAGGAAGTTTCTACTTCAACATGATATGTGGTATGATACTGAAAGTAGAAACTGTAAACTGGATGGAATTAAATAGCAAAAATGTTGAAGAGGCATGGGAATTTTTTAAAAGCACATTGTTGCAAATGCAAGAGGACTTCATACCTGTTTCCAGCAAAACTAAATCTAGGAAACTGCAGCCAAAGTGGTTTACTAAGGAAATTAAGAATAAAGTCAGGAGGAAAAGGGCTCTCTTCCACAAATGAAAAACAACTAACGATTTCAAAATAAAGCAGGAGTCGCTAAGAGGAATGTAGAAAGGAAGATTGCATGGGAGGCTAAGGATGACATTAAAAGTTTCTTCCAATATTTTAACTCCAAAAGAGAAAACAGAACGCGTGGCCATAGGTGGAAATTAGCGGAGAACATTTTAAAACGGATTTGACAAAGCAGAACATGCTTTACACAGTGTGTAGTTAGAGTATGGAATAGTCTTCCTGCTAGTGTAGTGCAAGCTAAAACCCTGGGTTCCTTTAAATCAGAGCTAGATAAGATTTTAACAATTTAGCTGAGTTCTCCCCAAACGAGCTTGATGGACCAAATGGCCTCCTCTCGTTTGTAAATTTCTTATGCTCTTATGTCTGTTGTATCTCCTTCTGATATGGCCACTACCAAACACTGAGAAGAACAAGAAGACTCACTGAGACTGACTGTTACCAAATCACTGACTAAGTACTAAATTATTGCAAATTATTGGAAGTCATTTGTACAGCGGCCAGGTAACAGTACAACTCCTAGCTAACATGCAACTGAGCACTGATCTGTCTACAATCACAGCGTTATGCATGATTTACGCATCTTGAACTGAAATGAGCAGAAGCAGAGCTGCACAAACCAGGGCCATCTGTGTCCTGCCTATGGGTGAGGTCACAGTTGCCATGGAAACAGAATATGACTGCAAGACAGAGGCAGACAAAGGGAGTGTGAGCGACAGAGAGAACGAAAGAATGAAAGATGCGTTCAAACAGAGGCATGCATCCCAGAGTAACAGAGAAGGTGTGCAGAATGGGTGATTGGTGAAAGAAGGACTTTTACAGCACAGAGCAGATACTACACAACACAGAAAAAGGTATTTAATTAACATTAATGGTTACTGGCTTTTGATCTCAACCAAACAACATCTGTCAGTGCTATTGTCTTTTATCGCACAGTACATTATTTTGTTTTTGTTAGTCTTGCCCTCCCAGAGTGTGGCTGATGGTCCAGGTCACCCTCTAAAGAACAGAATGCCGATAACCATGGCAACCAGCCCTGCTGGGGGGTGGGGGGAAGGGAAACCAGTAATCATAGATGTGATATTGTCAGATGTGAGTGTCCCCTGTTCAAACTCCAGTGCTAATCAGAGTAAAGATTATGAATTAAGAACTCAACACAAACTATTACCATGCTATCATTACAAATGGACACACTGTTCATAAACAATTTTTTTATTATTTTGACCTTGAAAAATGTTTTTTCATCTATGTCGGTAATGGAATACATTATTCTGTCACTGTTCAGTATTAATTCTATCCATCTATCCATCCATTTCTGGTAATCGCTAATCCAAAGCAGGGTTGTGTTTAGCCTGGAGCCTGTCCCAAGGAGCATGATCCAGGGTCCATCATAGTGCTGCTTTATTTATTATTCTTTTTTATTTTAATGCATTATTCTATGCAGTTGTCTGCTTCTTATTATGGAGTATGGAGCTTCATGCACAAATCAGCCATTGTAATCACAGGAAGTATCAATTAACCTATAAGTAAATAATTATATATCCTGTAGTCCATAAAACTTTTCCTGATTTTTATACATATTTCTCAATCAGCATTTTTCTAACTACTACACTTTCACAATGTTTAGTTTAAGAATTAAATTAATCACCATAACCCTGTTTCTTAGCAGTCATGGATGGATGGATGGATGAATGGATACATCAATTTCATCATCCCATGATGGTAATGGAAAACAAGACAGAATATTAGAAGACAGGAAAGTTTAATGGAATGGAGAAAACATTAGAGATGAACAAGACATAAGTCAAAAAAATGTGACCGTATCCAATTGACTCCGATCTGGAGGGGACTGAACACCAAACATACAGACTGTCATGTGTTACTGAAGCAATTCTATCTACAGTTTCAATAAGTTTAAGGTAATTCATCCAACCATCTCCTGCAATGCATGTAAAATACAAGGTCACAATCTCAGAAGGCACAGATCATAAGACAAGGTGACACCCTGGACGTGACACCAGTCCATCACAGAGGAATCACCCGACATCAAAACATATGGGCCAATTAGAAACACCAATTCATCTGCACCAACAGGTTTTGGTCTGTGGGAGGAAACCACAGGACACAGAGGAAAACCAAGTAAGCCCAGGAGAACATGCACCATCCAGAACCACAGGCCTGAGGGTGGGAATCAATCCCACAATCCTGGAAGTGCAAACCCACAGTGATACCTGCGGAGCCATTGGACTTTCTCTATAAACAATAATCTGTTGAGTACCTAGTTTTATTCATGTGTGTTTGTTTGCGTTCAATTATTTTGAAATATTTAACTAGTTCAAATACATAAAGTGCATGACCAATAATGTCTCTCAGACCAAGTTTTATGTTAATGGTCAGGTCCCAGTATGCAGTCCTGCTGGAAGATGGTGCCAGAAAGTGCATTTGTCAGTGAAGAATAAAGGTTGAATACAGAAGGATATGTTGACAATGAGAATGTTCTGAAAGACAATGTGTGTGATTAATTCACTGTGTTCAGAGCTGCCATCGTTTGTGTCACTGAGTGAAACTGACCATGTGTAATAACAGGGTACATTGGTCAGCTATTGAGCTATTAGTTAAGTTCTCCCCAAATGAGCTTGATGGGTTGAATGGCCTCCTCTCGTTTGTAAATTTCTTATGTTCTTATGATGCTACAATAGCTGAACCTCTCCCAATTCATAGCAGAACTGTGCCAATGACACTAAAGGCCGAAAAGCAATAGAAAAAGACTGGAAGGTACCTAACATGTTGCAGCTGAGCCTAATTATATCAGCAACCTACAAGATTCAGATCAGCTACTTAAAACATGACATCACAGGACAGGAATATAAGAAATGTGACACGACAAATCTGGAAACTGGAAATGTAGGTGATACCAAGCCTGTGTAAAAAGATGCAAGACACAATAAATGTCAATGTCATTTAATCCCACCCAGGCTCCGGACCCCCAGCCCAAAAAAAGATGAGTGGTTTGGAAAATGGATGGATGGATTTAATCCTACCTGGTCATTAGAGGCTAACTATTCAGGGCAGGGGTCCGGAGTCTACCCCAGAGGCTATGTGTGCAAGGCAGGGAATACTGTAACTGAAGATGGGGCGCCAACTAGGGGTGGGCGATATGATCTCAAAGTATTATCACGATATTTTTCACTTTTTTGGACAGTGACGATATTATATCGCGGTTACTTTGGGAGGAGTAGCATGTCCCTTTATGTAAATTTAAAAAATATTTTATAATATATTAAGTACACTTTAAGATGGGAGGTTTTATTTCAATGTTTCATAGGTAATGTTTTCTCATATTTGTTTTAAAATTGTCAGAGCAACAAGCTGCTTAAACCGAAAACAGTGCATTTTACAGTTCATTTCAAATAAAACACAGAGTTCCGAACTTCGGTCAGCTGGCTGGAGTGAGATTTTCATTTCGAGACAAGTCTGCAGACACGTGCAAACGCATTTACATGAATGTAACCATTTCATTACCTTCTAAATAGTCTGAGGGTTTGCAAACTACCCCAACGCTTTTGATGTTGCCAGTTTTAGTTTTGTAATGGAATAATATATATTTGCCGTAAGATTTCTAGCGTGAGCTTAAGTTTGAAAGCTTGAGTGTCATGCTAGATGTGTGAGAATGGGCAACCCTGAAAACGTACGTTTTTTCTTTCACGAGTTGATTTGTATAAAAATAACATTACTTTATACAGTTGTTAAAAAAGGTAATCATTGACGAACATGAAATCACGAATTAACTATATCCATTTATCCAGCATTTTATAAAATACTGCGTTTGAAAACTTTTCAGCTGTAGGATTTCAGGACAGAGCAGCTGCTCTGTTAAGAACATTAAGGCTTTTTGTCAGATTTGCTGCTGTTATTAACACTGGCACATTATGGCAAACAAAAGGGCTGCACACGGCGACTTATGTCTAGCTTGGAGTTAGAGTTTGACGTTCATTGATATGGGAAATGGGCAGTTCTAGTGTTAACTGGGCAATATGCTAATTTAGGAAATATGTTTT